>CM050404.1:121108015-121413015 GCA_027580255.1 Therioaphis trifolii
ACCATGGCGCGCGAATCGTGACTCGTGGTGAGCATAGACCCATTGACTAAACCAAAATGTTACTTGTACAAACTGAATTATATTTGTTAATTGATCTACGGCAGAGACTATAGTATATACTCGGGAAAATCCTTATCGTCGCGTCCGATGTCCGTTATCAATGGCCGTCCGAACGTCGTTTAATTGACCACAGATTATACCATTTTGTATACAATTATAAAGTTAACGTCTGAATTCTGTGTTTTTTAGTGTTTCTACTCCTGTTGTCTATGGTTGTAACTTTTAACGTCATTATATTTACGTTTTGATTCTGTTCTGGTCCCTGCCGAAGTGATTTACCAAATTATTCCGCCGCAAAGCATGCCTACTACTTGCTGTGTACGCGGTTGCCGGAGTCGAGGCAACGGCAAGGACAAGAAAATCAAGTATTTCAGGTAAAAGACGTTCATGGATTTCACCCGTTCCGACTGCTTAATCTTTTCCGTTGTCTTACATAATGGCGACACGCGTGTGGTTAGGACTCGGAATCGTGCTTGATGTTTTCATTTTTGTTCTTTTATTATTGCCCATATGCTGTTACAGATTCCCCAAGGATGAAGCCCGACGACTGTTGTGGTTGAAAGCTATCCAGAGGGAAGACTTTGTTCCCACCAATTACTCTATGATTTGTAATGCTCATTTCACTATTGACGACTATCAGAAAAGACCCGATCTTATAAAATTAACAAACAGGGCTGTCCCGAGCATATTCCATTGTGTAGAAAATGAAAAAGAAAAAAGTATGAACCAGAAAACAATATCGATTAATTCAGACTTTAAACACTCTCAAAAGACTGCCAGAAAGTGTTATGATAATTTGTCAGATCATACATATGTGCTCAAACTGCCCGAGTCGCCTAATTATAGTTCAGAATCTGTGGACAATTCTTTTGATCCATCAACCTGTATGGTTCAAACTCTAAAAGTGATTGACTATGTTAAGGTTGAACCAAAACCTTTAGATTTATCCACCTCGAATAAATTAACTTTAAATGACAATAAAAGTAATTTACTCATTGTCTTATCATCAATAAATCTGTATTATTGTTATATTGCCTATTATCATTCTTTTTTTTTTTTATAGACCCTTGCTTTCAAATAACAAAAGATGCTTTTGAAAAGTCAGAAAAAAATTGGAAAGAAATCGCATTGGTACAAGAGAATACTATAAAAAATTTAAGGAAAAAAATTAAAGTCCTACAACAAAAAATTAGACGACATACCACAAAAATTGAATCATTAAAGGTTAGTATTTTCTATCTATAATCTGTATGTATGATTGTTTAGATAATTTATCATAAACCTATGATAGAAATACCAAACAAATTATCATTGTTTGGTTTACATTTTATCTGGTATTTTCTTATGCTTAAACCATCAATTTCTGTAAAAGATTTCATAGTTTTGTACCTATTCCTATTTAATTTGGTTTTACAATAAATTCTAATATAATAAGTATAAAAGTATACATTTTATAAATATATGTATAATATATAATTCATATTTTAAATAAATCCTAACTGAGTATTTACTATTTTAGAATTTTTTTTAGTTGGTAGTTTAATTGGTTATTATTTCAATATTTCATTTACATGGATCAATGATAAAATATTTAAAATATAATATTTAGTTGGTATGTACAATACATTGTATTTAATTTGTGTGTAAATTAAAAAGGTACACATGTACAACATTTGTTGTTTTACATAATTTTATTATGTCATATAATATCTACCCTCAATAAGTTGATTACATGGGTTTTGGCATATGTTGCATGCATTAGAATAATATTTTAGAGCATTATTTTTTAGTAGAAAAAGTTGATTGAGGAACTTAAGTATCCTTAACACTCCAAGAGATGCAGACCTGACTATTTTATTCAGATAGTTGGAGAGTTTTCAGAATGCTAAACAATTATGATTTTTGCCATCAAACTGTTAACAACTGTAACAAAAATTGCCTACAGGTGCCCTTACACAAATAATTTTGTATTTATGAGATCACGTGAAAGTTAAATGTATATTATGTGAAACTTCTGCTTTAATTAAAACACTACTAAAACAATGAAGGCCGACAATTTAAATAATATTTTTTAAAGTTTTCTTCAAGATATTACAAATATTTTTTATGGACTATTGTTTTATTATATTATATTAACTATTGACAACTGGTAACTATTGAACTATAGCTTCCAATAAAATTAATATTGATTTTTCTTTTATATTATTGTAATATGCATACATATTTACAATATATGAAACCATTGGTTATTTTCTGTAGGTGTAATTTGTGCTTAAGATAGTATATGCCATTTGTGCCATAAAACATTATAATCAATCAATTAATTCATTAAAAATAACTTTTATCCTTTAATAATTTCTGATAATTACTTAATGAAAAGCATAAAAATAACTAATTTTTTGATTGTAAGATTTCAGAATTAATTGGTGATTCATTAATGAAGCAATTACAATATATTAATTAATAATTATATTGGAAATATACATTATTTTGGAATAAAATTATTTATAAACATTTCTAGCATGCCAGCAGAAAACAAATCAAACTTTAAGATCAAAAGTGACCTCAAACTTGCAAATGTGTTGCTGGAAATATTCATCCGTTAATATCAAACGTTGTTTTTAAAGGAAGATCATCTTTTATGAACAATAGAATAATTAACTATTGGTAAATTTAAACATATCCATTGAAAATATATTTCCATGTTTCATTTTCTTTATTAAATGATAAATTCTATTGTTTTGTTTCAGATGAAGATGATTTGAAGTATCACTTTTTTTTCTCATTTTTATGATGAACATGATCAAAATATTTTTAAATATAATTTGAAGTTACTGGCCAACTTTCCGAAACAGATTAATTAATTAAATATATAAAATATCATCTTATTTTTCCTATCATTAATTTCTATGAAAAATAATAATAATAATAATAATAATGAAGACCAAAAACCAAATAAATTTTTTTAAATATGATGAAGAGTTAAATAATTATTATATTAAAAATTTTTTTCTTTATTTTTCATATGTGTTCTGTTAATAAATACATGAAATGTTTTGAAAAACAATCAAAAGAGTTTTTAAGTATACAAATCAACTTTATATTTATTGATTTTTTATTGTGAAGGTTATATTATATATATGATTCAATATTGTTTAATTTGTAACCATTAAACCTTTGGTTTATTTTTTATATTGAACCATTTATTGTGCACAATAATACTTAACCATAATAACTTAAATAATTGTTATAAGATAACATACAATTTTAAAAATAATATTGTTTATAACCAGCGCTATAAATTTAATACTCTAAAAAAGTATTTAATAATCATGCATTTATGTGCTAAAACAGGCAAAATATGAACTGAAAAATTTCAAAATATTTAAAAAAATGCATTATAAAAATATTAAATTAAAAAAAAAAAAAAAACTAAAAATAATTTTTCTCCACATGTAAATATGAACAAGTTACCAACATATTTATTGAAATCAAAAATATTTTTTAAGAAAACATTTGTCAATTTATTACAAGTGTCAGATTGACCAATAAAAAGGGTATAAATATTTTAAAAAACAACACAAAGAATAATTAATGAAAACCATGCGTTTATATGCTATATTCTAAAAACATGCAAAACAAGATTTCATATTTAATTTAAAAATGATGATAAAATAAATTTTGGCCAAATGTATTTATATATTTAAAAAAACTGATTCTTATATATCATAAAAAATAAAATTTGTTTGATCCCTATTTCATATTTAATATACAAAAATTGTAGTATCTATCTGTTAAAACTCAATTTTTGTCAAAGAAATGAAAATATTTCCATAAAATTATTTTTTCCACATAAATTTTCTCCAATTGTCAAATTATAGATTTTAACAACAGAAAAAGTTCCATGAATCGCCTTTGTAAGTTTGCGTAAAAAATAATAGAAACAATCGGCTTAACATTTTTACTACCATATTCCTTGAATATAGAGATACTTTTAAATCAATTGTAATATTTAAAAAAATATGTTAGGTATTTATTAATAATTTCACAATATAATTATTGTTAGGTGTATTAGCATTAGCATAATAACTTATAATGCATTAGCATAATAACTTAATTTGTTTTTTAGACTTTTTTTGAGGTGGGGAGCTGGTCAATTATATAATTTAAACACAGACTATATAAGTCTGATTGTTTGATTTTAAAACTGTATCATTTGTCTATAGCAAAATGACAGAAATATAAAAATCCTATATATCAGTGAAAAAACACTTAAAAAAATATGTACCTACACATATTCAACTTTTTTTTTTTTACTCAGTTTTATTCAATAAAATTTATTTTTTGATAACAATTTACCAATAATATAACTATTATTTTAAAATTTGAATCAAAAAGTACTTTAGTTATGTTAGGGATTTTTGTTGTTTTACCATTGTAAAGTATAGGACAGTATATTTCAGGGGTTCTTACCTTTTTGTACAGTGGACCACTCATATGTATGAAAAATAATCAGGCTACAAATTAACATCAGTTTTCATTCTTCATTAATATTTGGTATTAACTAAAAAAAAGTATTATTTTTGTTACCTGTCCATATGATTGTATCAAAATTCACATGATTTCAGCATAAATTAAATTAGCCTGATGAAAGTCATCAAATAATTAATCACATCACGGATCCATGACTATTCATAGTGGATCCATATGGATAAATATGGACATTTTGATCAAATATTTTACAAATTTAAAGTGTTTTAAAAAAATTACTAAGGGAACATCATACACATTATCCACATATCGAAGTCCCCAACGAAGATGGATGTTACTCACTTTTTATCATTTTTCAGGAGAGAAGTTTAAAGATTTCTAAATTGAATTCTTATTCTAGATTTCAATTTTTAATGTTTAGGTTTTTTTAATATTTGTATTTTATAGTATTGGATGGTAAATCACAATTTTTTTTTTTTTTTAATATCTTTCTGTAACTCACTGACTTTCGGTCATAATAAGGATAAATTATTTGAGTTACTTCATTTTTCGGCGGGAAAAAAATTAATTCCCAAGGAAAGAAAATAATATTATTACAAAGTACAAACTAACTCTATTGCTTTTTGTAATGCATAATATTTGAAATTGCAATGTGAAATCAATAAAAATAAATCTCTTAGTACTTCTATAAGTATTTATTATAGTTTAAACTAATTAAAAAAATTAAAATAAAATCAACACCAAAAGTACAAAACAATCTATGAATAATATAAATACTAAAATTTTTATTTTACTAAGAGTTTTGACGATTTAAACCAAAAGTAACTCGAGAACACATGTCTTAGGTTCCCAGTTTCGAAAACTTGATTTTCACGCCCATCCTTTCATGTGCCAAGACATATTGTTTCTTTCCAGGAACATATTATTCCTTCCCTGAATTTGGAAGAAGGTCAAATGATGGTTAAAGTCTACCTACTAAACTCGGGAACTATACGCCTAAACAGGGCCATATTAACCATTAGGCACTGTAGGCACTGTGCCTAGGGCCTACAACATACGGAAAGCCTACGAAAGATGGCTAAATCTAAAAAAAATAAACATTAATAAAACAAGATCTTTTGCGTCACACAAAATCTAAAAACAGTCTAAAATATATAATCAAATTGTTAACATGAGCATTATATATTTAGACGACGAGCTTTGCAATGGTCATGGGATAAGGAAATTATTATCAGAACATATTACATTATAACAGTATATTACACCTGAGTTTGAAACAAAAGTACTTGATTAACTTCAAATACAATCATTTTTTAGATTCTGAACGGAGTGAAGAATGTATTGATTTTACAATGATGTGTGTTTTTTTTTTTTTTTTTTTTTTTTTTTATTTATTTATTTTTGTGTCTGTCGACACGATTTGGGGCAGTAAAAATGCTTCGATTGCCTTATATAGCAACTTTTCTGAAAGGAAAGTGAATCTAGTTGGTACTTTGGGGGGTCAAAAGTTAAAAATTTTCAATATTTTTTTAACGCGCCGGGAAAAACCCTTAAAAAATGAGGGAAAAACGGTATATTTTACGCAAAACCAGTTTTCGACAAAATCAAATTTTTTATTTTGCTATAACTCAAAAACTAATAGATGTAAATACTTGAAATTTCCACCAAATGTTTAGATTAGCGTTCTCTATACACCGTTAAATTTTCAAAGTATTTTGACTTTTATTGAGCTAATTATAGACAATTGAAATTTTCAATTTTTTTAAGTATTTTTTTTTAAAATAACGATAAAATTTTTTTTTTTTGCCAGAAAATCTTGAAAATTTAATACAAGGTTTCTTATAAGTTGTTCCATAACTGATAAAAAAAAATCCAAAATCGTAAGTCACAATTTTTTTTTATAAGTGCTCAAAGTTCCAATTTATACGAAATATGTAAAAATTGCGAAAATTTGCAAATAATTTTGTTGTTGAAAAATCGTAAAATTTTTTTCTTTTATAACTAAGTTTTGAAAATTTGGTACAAGGTTTTTCATTAGTTTTTCTTCAATTATCTGCAAAAAAAACTCTACCGGATTCAGACAAAAAAATTTTATGAGTGTTTGAAATTTAAATTTTTACAAAAACACGTTAAACAAAGCCTCAAACGATTTTTGCTATTTGTTTTTTTTTCAAAAAGTATAAGTTGTAGAAACTTGAAAATTTTATCAGTTGTTTATATTGGCATTTTCTTTATATAATTTTATTTTCAAAAGATTTCACTCATTTTTAATCAATTTATAGGCATTTGAAATATTCGATTTTTTTTATTTTTTTTTTTTTTATAAATGTTGATAAAAAAAATGTAGCTCGGACGAAATACTTGAAAATTTAATAGAAGGGTCCACATAAGTTGTTCTAACTCCCATTCAAAAATTATAAAAATACATAGGCACAATTTTTTTTTATAAGCAGTTGAAGTTCAAAAATCGACAAAATTTGTCGAAATCACAAATTATGTCGTAGTTGAAAATGTATAAAAAATGTTCTACTCAAAGTTAAGAAATGAAAATGTATTACAAGGTTGTTCATAAGTTTTGCTTGCAAAAAGTATAAAAAATCTCACGATCGGTTCAATGAAAAAATTTTAACGGGCGTCTGAAACTGTAATTTTTACAAAAATTCAAGCGATTTACTATAAACATATTATTCACTGACAATTCATCTTCGTTCAGAATCGTTTTTTTTTTATAATATAAAATAATGTCCTAATCTATCCTATAATGCCTAATCTATCAATACATCTCGTGTATCCCACCCAACTCCTGTATCTCTACTCATCACCATAATCTTGTCCGAGGAGCGGAGCGACGATGGACGAACTTCCACCACCATTGTCTTACCGGCTTTTGTTATGATGGAATTTTTAATTGTGGAAATTAAAAAACGAAAAGAAGTATACACAAAATTAAATGAAAGGTTTAGTTTTTTAACTGATGACAAATTAACCAAAAATGAAATCGAAGTAAAAGCGGAGAATTTAGTTCAAGTATATCCTTTAGAAATGGAAAATGATTTTGTAGCGGAATTTCTAATTCTTGTAAATTTTCGTGAACCAGGCATGACTGTAAGTGACATGCTTCAAAAACAAATTAAAAAAATTGATACTCGTCTAATATGCTACCTACCGCTACTTCGTTGGTGTAGTATGCTACCTACCGTAAAATAATAACAAATTAACAACAATTTCGTCATTATATATTATTATACATCATATACTATTTTTATATCATTCCAGAAAACTTCTAATAAACCGTGTTGGGTATTAACGGACTGCCACCATTCTTCTATTAATTGTCAGGTACTATATGCTTGCCATTGATCTGAATGAATAATTTATCCTAGTTCTATTTCATTTTGTATTATTGGTAATAAAGTTGCCTTATCTCTTTTTTATATATTATATTCGTTCTATAACCCCATCAACATTTTTACAACACATACCAAAAATCCATGGACCTTGAATACGAGTACCATAATTTCTTTGAGTCGAATGATCATCATCAATATCGTCAGCATCATTTGATACATTGTCATCTACATTTGGAATTATATCTCCATTTCTCAATCGTTCTCTATTATATTTACGCTTGCCATGAAATAGTGACTCGTCAATTTGAAAAATTTTCCCTGGACCACCCATTTTCTTACGTTTATCAAACATTGCAACTGCTACATATCTACATAAATTATTCCAATCTACAATTGTATTACGAGTTTTTGTTGTAAATTTCCCGTAAAAACTTTCCTGAAATAAAATGAAATAAAATAAAAAAAACTATGGTAGGTTGGTAGGTAGCAATCGTAGCATACTATACGCATACAGTGTTTTAGTAGATACCATTTTATGGGTAGGTAGCATATTAGACGAGTACCAAAAAATTAATAACAAGTTCTCCAAATGTCAATATTGCTTTTAAAATTTATTTAAGATTCGAATTTCGATCTAATGACTTTAAAATACCAGGAAGATGATGAACAATAGCACGTATGACTGAAACACATGAACTCCATCGTGTCTCAGATTGAGACTTTAGTGATTCTAGTGACTCTAGTTTTCAAAAGGTATTAAAGTAAAATCTATGCGATACATAGTCGTACCATATTCGCCCCTTTGTTTCTCATAGGGATTCTTCGACTGTCGATTATAATATTCTTCTCCTTAAATTATCCTTTTTGTTTTAAAAACAAGTTTCATCCGTATTGTAATATTGTAATGTGACAACATTTTTATTGTATTCGATACTCGAATTCTATCCAAAGGTTTGTCGTCGTCAGATCACTCGCAAAACGGTCGCGCATCATATTATAATGAACGCATTATATGATGACGGCTCTAGACGACCCGTAGGATAGGTTGATCGTATTTAAAAAATATTTTTTGAATAATATACAAACAAGAAAAAAAAAATTACAAAAATCAATGTGATTAAATAAAAACTACGCGAACGTTGATTAAAAATTTAAAAATGATTGGTTCAGACTTTATGTAGAAATTAAAAATTGTTCACTCGATAACAGATGTGAAATGTACCAACGAAACTATTGGCGGGGTTAACAAGTAAAAATCGTCAACTGGATGTATAAATTATATATACCAAAATTATTGTGGGTTTTGTATCGCGTTGTAGGTACCAAGATTATCATTCCATGGTACAACAACAAGACTTGATAAAATAAACTGAATATGTACTTATACGAGTACATATATATTATATAATATAGGTATATAGTATATTTATAGTGTATTTGTGTTGTCACAAGACCATGAATCTGGTTTTAATATAATAGCTTTATTTTCAGATTAAATATTAGATAACTATTTAATTCCATTAATAATGACTCAAAGTAATAAACATCGAATTATTTTTTCATTAAAAATTCCTTAAAATATCATAATTATAATTACGTTATCAATTATATGCAAGTTTTATGCAAGTATACAACTATTCAAAAATATACAATTTTAATGCACTTCACCGAAAATATGCGAGAAAACATTACTTTACAAATGTACCAGTAGTGAGATTTTAAGATTTTTGATATGAATTTCTATAAATAGAATACATAGAAATATGCATTACCGTTTTACTTTCCACGCAGAGTTAATTAACTAAAACAAATATTTCAAAGTTCTAAAATCAAATGAAAACGTGCAAAGAGCTATTGACGTTATTAGGGCTATTTAAATAAAACTACGGTATATAAGATTGGTAATAGTTTCAAATTGTTAGTGAGATTCTTTTAGGAGTAATGTATACAAAACAAATAATTAACCAATAAAAAGAAAAAAATAATAAGATTTTTGTTAGTAGATTTTTCGTCGTTGTTCGAAATATCGAATGATCACGTTTCACTTTTATAATAACTATGTGAAGAGAAAAAAATTTTAATTTCAAGTTTATGTAGGTAATTTAAATTTTTTTCTTGGCTAAAATACGCAATGAGATTTATTGTTTATTTATACAATGTTTTGTGCCTTGTCGACGTGTTGTTTGGTAACGCGATGTATTTAATACTTGTTGTTTCGGATGAACGATATTCAGTATAACGTTGGGCGAGAACTATTGAATTTGCGATAACATTAAATATTGTCTGAGTCGCAAACGAAAATGCTATTTGACCATTTAATCAATTACGTCGGAATCCGAGTCTTAGACTACGTTGCCCAGCGCGTGTCCGACGCCGCCCAGGAATCATGGACAAGATGGCGTGGACATTCGACGGGAGGAGTGGTCGCCGCAGCCGCAGACGAGCCTAACACGCTCGACGGACCCGATGCGACTGCCGATGCGGTCGACACGTTCAACGGACAGGATCGGATGGACGGCGGATCCGACGGCGTGACTGCCCATCCGATGTGGTTGGAGAGCGTAACGGTACCGGATCCCTGTCTAGCCGATGTGGACGGGACAACGAGCCCGTCCACTCGGTCGAACGGTGGACCCGACGGCGTGATTGCCCTGCCGCCGCGGCGGTCGGAGGACGTCGTGGTGCCAAATCCGTTTCGTGCGGAAGCGACGCCGGCGTGTGAGGGACCGAACGACGGAGACACGCACCGACCGAGCCCGACGGACGAGTCCCGAACGGCGATCGAAGTTGAGGGGACGACGAGCCCTTCTCGGCCAATCGTTCGTGCCACCCACGGGATTTTAACGTGCAGATCGTCCGAAGATTCCTCCTTGGCCGAACCCTGCCCGGAGGACACGTCAACGACGGTAAGTGTATTCGATAAACCAGCGCGCGCGCTAGCACGCGCATGTGTGTGTGTACTTTGACCTCCGTGGTCTCTCCCATACGTTCTCGTACGGTCACGCAGGGCTTCTCTAAGCTGAAAAATCTAGTTAAAATCTAGTTGAGGGAATGCCACGGGTAGACACAACGAAAATGTTCACGCGTGTATTGAGATTAAACAAGCGTGTAGAAATAGATTTATAAAGAAAAAAAACAATAGAATATGTACGTCTTAAACCCTTTTTATTGGATTAAAAAATGTCAGACATTTTATCGTCTAGTGCGCATACGAAAAATCCGTTTTGAGATTTTCGCTCACGTATTAGAACGACTTGTTGATAAAAAAAAAAAATCGTGGATATTCCACACGGGTAGTCGAGAGTAGTGCGAGTGATATCCACCATGGAGTGTCAATTGATTCGTTTATTTATTTATATTTTATATATTTTATAGGAAAGTCGCGTCGTCGCCATGATCGCCGCGATTCCGGCCACCCTCGCGCCGTGTCCGCTGGCAAACCTGACGACGGTCCACTTGCTGCAGGAGGTGCGACGGCGATTGCCGGACGGCACTTCGACCGTCGGCGGACCCGTGACCGTGACCGTGAGCCACGGTGGCGCCCTCAGGCCCGGACACCTGGACGGCCGGTTCGCCGAGGCCGGCATCGCGGGCGCCGAGTACACGCAGGTGGTGATCGTGATGCGCATGCCGACCAAGCGTGCGGCGCCGGCGGACGTATCCGCGCACTACGCGCACGCGGTGGGCCGGTGCGACACGGCCCTGGTGATGCGGCCCGGCGCGGCCGCCTGCGTCGTGGCCGAGGTGCCGGTGCACATGGACGCGCGGAACCAGGCGACCGCGGCCGTGCGCGTCGTGCTGTCGGACGGCACGGAGCTCAGCCGGTTCACTCGGGTCCGTCGCGCGGCCACCAGCGAGATCTTGTGCAACGTCCGCGGCCGGTACCGCGGGTTTACGGGCCGCATCGACCACCTGGAGTACCGTCAGCGCGTGGGCCCGGACGCGACCACCGTAGACCTGGTCGTCGTGGGCCCGGCTGAGTTTTTCAGAGACGCAGCCGCCGACGCCGACTTCGAAGCGCCGCCGCAGCGAAGAACCCGCGGCACCTCGCTTCGGGCGATGCCGCTCCTCGATGTCGCGGCAACCAACCCGCTCGCGACCCGGGACCAACAGGCCCGTGCTATGGCCACACGCGTCCAGATCGTGGCGGACAATTCAGCCGCGACCAGGAACGAGCGGCACCGCGCTCCAGGCCAAGAACGCTTTGACGTCACGGCGGCCCCATCGCCCACGACCAGGAACCAGCGGCACCACGTTTCGGGCGAAGCACGCTTTAACGTCGTGGTGGCCGACACACCCGTGGTCCGATACCGGCGGCCTCAAACTCCATATGCCTATGCACCTACGGCCAGGAACCGGCGGCCCCGCGCTTCACCGCCACGCCACGAGATCGCGGTGGACCATGCAACACCTGGCAGGACCTGGCGCCCCCGCGCTCCGCCACCACGCCACGAAAGAGCGGCGACCCATGCACCACCGGACAGGAACCGGCGACCCCGCGATCCACCACCTGCATGATTCGGGATCGCGGTGGTCAACTATCCCCCGTGGGATAGAGAGTGGGCGTTGAAATACACACCCGGAGATCGCTGCCTCCGACCTGGCAACAGTCGCGCCACAGATGTTGACGGTATTTATTAGTACCACATATATCAGAGAAAGCGTAAAAATTTTATTGACATAAATAGGTGACAAGCACCTATATATTACTGATGTGTAAACATGTAATTGAGAGGCGTCAAAGAGATGTCTTCAAGGAGGCGAATGGGACAGTCGTCTCCTATAGCCTTTTTTTTTCTTTAACCATAAACAGGTAATTTTTTTTCCACATCAGAAATCGAAATAGTACTTCACAAAAATGACGTGGTGATAAATCATCCTGTAGGATGACATATAGGTATATTCATATTACTTGATAAATGACGGCAACCGATTGTGTTGTATATTTATTATTTATTAATTCTTTTTTTCTTTTAGGAAAATTTATTCGGTATGCATTTTTTTGATGACAAATTAAAATATATTACTAAAATGTTTAAATGACATAAGTCATACCTAATTAATATAATTCTTAAAATAGACTTACCTTAATAATCATGAGTTAATAAACAATTTAAGGTTTTCCAATTTTCACACTAAAATCTTGAGTATTAAATGTAGAATGACAGTTGATTTTTTCATCGGCCGGCAATCAACAACGTCATAGATAATAGAATAATTCTATTATCTATGAACAATGTTTTCACAAGCCCACGAGCCATGGTATTAATTATTATCTTTTGGTAATCGGAGATAAGACTAGTTATTAAATTATCCAATGACAATATAATAAATATTACGATTTATTAAGATTTTATTCATAAAATGTATCTATGGCATAATCACAGATAATATATGCTTATATTTACGTATGTGGGCATAATACAATTTCTTAGCAATTTAACAATCAATTATTTTTCCATTGTCGATTCAAATGTACAAATATTATGGCTATAGGGTATAGGAATATTTTGCATCAGAAAAATTAATCATTTACAATTTTTCTATAGTAAATGTTGCGTTTCCAGCGTTTCGTTTCAAATAAATAAAAGGGGTAAGCTAAAAAAAATTAAATAAGAAGGTGGACTCCGTCCCCCACGTCCCCCCCAAATCAAGCACTGTATATAATGTATCAATTATAATACATAAATACAATATTATCTACTCCTTTAAGCCGTAGCTTGTGTTAGAGTAGAGAGCATAAGTGCACATTATAGGAGGTGCTAGGGGGTGCTTAGCATCCTCTGGTTTCAAATTAGCACCCCAAGTTTCCTGTAAAAATTATTTCAGTATTTCATCAATCATTTGTAAATTATTGTGGTTTATTGGATTGGAAAATTTTTTTTTCATTTACAGAGCACGAATAGTTCGTGAATACAATAGTTTTTGGTTTATAAACACTTACTATTTAAAATAGTTATTACATGACCATATCTTTTAAAATATGGTTATATTAATCTGTTCAATGTTTGATATATTAGGGTATTTTGAAAATATCAACAGTTAGTTTATCAGCAGAAATGCTAGTGTGAAATAGAAATAAATAGAAATAATCTGAAATAGTCAACCAGCCAACTTTAAATTTGAAGACTTAAAATCCAATGTATTAAAAGTTCGTTTCCAAATGTCTATAAACTAGTTCAAGTGGGAATGACAATTCCGATTTCTTCTTCAACGTGTGAACGCTCCTTCTCAGCTATGCGTAGATTGAAAAACTGGTTACGCACCAGTATGGATCAAGAAAGATTTAAAAAGCTAGATCTCTACTCTTAGCATTGAGAGAGATCTTACCAAAAAAATAGTTGGGAAAATTATATTTCAAAAGTTTGCATTAGAAAATAGAAAATTATATCTTGTGTAAAATTAATTAATGATAATATATTATTATGATTCATATTACATAAATTTGTATTTTTTAATATTAATTATAAAAATTTTCAATTATTGCAATGCAGTTTGTTATAGTATTAGGAATTAGGGGGTGTGGGAGGCAATGCCCCTCCCGGGTCTGTATACCATAAATTATTCCAGCACCCCCTAAATTCACACCCAATGTGCGCCTATGGTAGAGAGTTATAAATTTTCTTATTCGCATAACAAAATTGAATGAGAAATAAAAATAATATGAATACTATTATGTTATACGCAAGGTGACCATACGTTTCTAACGGGACCTCCCGGTTTTTTGTATTGTTGTCCCGTTGTCCCCTGAGGAATCTTCGGGATACTAAAATGTCCCGCTATCAAAAGATAGACAAAAAAAAAATAACGAAAATCAATATTCTATCGTTTCTATTATACATGTATATCTAATTCTTACGTGCATGTGTATATGGTCGATTAGTGATAATGACTGTAAACGTTATCGGGATTGTTTAGTGTATCGGGAATTGGGTTATAAATTGTCTGTGCCATTTATTTCATTATTGTCATCATATTTTTCTTTTTTTGTAGGATTTATCAAACGCAATTTCGGTGCAAACCGTTTTTTTACTGTTGAGGTTAAATATTTTGGAAAGCCTGGAAATATTGTTGGGACTGCCTCAGTTTTTAAAATTGGAGTAGTTCTTTCTAGCTTTTCTACTACTCCTTCATCTATTTTGAACTAGTCATATTTAACCATGCATAGATACTGTTAGCATTAGCTTCAATTTGTAATGCACAAACATAATCATTTTTACTCACTAATTTATCACCACGGAGAATATGTTTGTTCCAAACCTCCAGATTGATTATCCGAATTAAGATATTTTTATAACTCAATTGTGATTTTTTAACATTGTTAGAATAATCATATTTATATTTTCTACATATTTGTTACTATCTATTATACATTTTTCGTCCTCTAAAAATAAAAAAACATAATTTTGCTAATTATTAAATAAAAAAAAAAGTTATTTATAATAAAAATTATGATTTGTTTTTTTTTTGTCCCGTTCTGACTAAAAAAATATATGGTCATTTTAGTTATACGTATACAGAAATAAAACAGAAAATAATAATTATTATCGTAATATACGAGTTATTAACAAAATAATAAGAATATCAAATATATCAAACACAGAAATTATTCTATAACTAAAATGTTACATAATTATTATAAAACATAAAAGAGCCAGCTATATAATAATTTTTTCCTATTTAATAATCCGAAGTGGATATCTTTCTTTGTTATAATAGGGGTTTGATTAAAAAATTTGGGACCTAGGTAATCAAGAAAAGATTTACCAAACGTTTTTTTAGTATATTTAACAGGTATATCATAATATGCTCTGTGATCTCAAACGTTATTAAAATGTATATTGTAGTTTTGCGAAGAGGCAGTTTTATTAATTATGTAAAGTATTACGATTTTTTTTATAAAGAAACCTTATTGGCAGTGCACCTAGTATTTTAAAATTTAATTTAGTGGGGCCTTCTAGAGATTTTTTATTTAGTATTATTCTTAATATGCTATTTTGATTGCTAAACTTTTGATATTATTATCTTTTATACCACCCCCAACTAGAAGACCACATTGAACTATTGATTGATAAAACACAAAATATGTATAACGTATAGTTTTTATCGGTAATGTGTTTTTAAGTTTAACGAATTTATAAATTATACCCTGTAGCTTTCCCACTAGATTGTCTGTATGAAGTTTCCACCTGAAATTATTGTCGAATATAATACCTGAATAGTGGAGTTTAGAAATTTTTTTTTATCTCCCTACAAGTTTGCGGTTCGCATTTCTTATAATCAATACAGTTATGAATGATTAGAGGAAAATTGTGAATTTTTGTTTTATTTATTGAAAACTTCATGTACATGGTTTTCTCATATTTCATAATGAGGCCTATTTTATTTAAGCAGTTGTAGGTTACGTACAGTTCTTTTGTTGCTTTATGGTGTACTTCTTCCCACGAATTGTCTGAGAACAACAAGCAAATATCATCAGCATAAGTAACTATTTTTCCATCTATTTTTAAATCACATATTTCATTTATATATATTATGAATAGAATTGGGCCGAGTACACTACCCTGTGGTACACCCAGAGGGTGAAAAAAGACTCATGAGAATCAGTTTTAATATATAAAGTAATAGTGAATATAAGTATTTAGAAACGTACCTTATGTTCATATAACCAGTTTTCATTTTTATTCATTTATTTATTTATTTTTTTATTAGATTCTAATAACCAGTTTTAAATTTTTATATTTAACCGTTATACGGACCCTTTACTATACGAATGTTATTTTGTTTCAATTCATACATCCGAATTTTCTTTTATACAAACTTCTACTAAAACGTTTGTGAGATTTAGCTGTGCAAAAGCGCGTAGCAGCAATTCGTCAAATAAAAATTCATCAGTTTGTCAAAAACAAATAATAATAGATAAGTATAATAATAACATAATACGAAATGTGTAATAATAAGTCAATAATATATTGTAATAATTATTCTATATTCATTGTACAAATAATATTTATTTTAAATTTCTATTATCTGAACTCGGTGTGGTACTATGGCCCCAATTAGTTCGGATAATCGATGTTCTACTGTAAATATATATCATTTTCCTAGAACTAAAATAATAAACTAAGACAACACAATTTTAAATTTTTTGAAAATTCTTAAGCTTAACTTTATTTTTAAGTAAATTTTGGTTAAATAAATAAAAATGTAGGTATATGGTACACTGGTAAATTCATGAACCCGTTAAGTAGTATATAATAATTACCATTGTAATATTAGAGGAGTTTTGTAAATGGAGCGAAGCGAGAAAAAAATTTTCGGAGTAGTTAGGGTTCGGTAGGTGGGTGGTTTAAAGTAAATTGCCCCGGTAAGATATAAATGTTCAAACCGCCTCTGGGTGCACCGTATTCCAAAACTTTTTCATCACTTAAAGCATCGTTTAACTTAACTATTTGTTTTCTTTATGATATATAACTTTTGTTCCAAATTAAACTTCTATTAGTGATACGAAAACTCGGTAAAATTTTATAAAGAATATCGTGAAATATCGAGCGCCTTTGCTAAATCTAAGAAGACCGCAAATACTTTTTTACCATTATCTAGGTTGTCATTTAGAAATTGGGTAACCTCATACAAAGCCTTTTCTGTACCTAGACCGGATCTGAAACCGTACTGATTTTTCGATAATAATTTGTTTTTTCTAAAAACGTAACTATAATCTTGTCTTAATGATTTTCTCGAATATTTTAGCAAAATTGGTCAACATAGAGAGATTGGTTTATAATTTGTCATATTTTTTCGATCTCCTCCCTTATATAGGGGTTTGATAATGGCTAATTTAAAATTATCCGGAAAGATACCACTCTGAATACTTCATCCTTTGTTAGTCACCACGGGGTATTTTAATAATAAATTAAATTGTTCGAGTTGAAATTGTATTTTATATATTCATTTGAGTTATAGAGGTTTTATGATTTTTGTTTTGTTTTTAATATATTAAACTATAGTCTGTAATATATAAAATTGTTGAAGGATTTATAGATACATATTTTGTACTCATAAATATTTTTATACTTTGAAAAAATGTTACTTGTTGAGGATCGACATATTTATTTTCATACCTTATTATATGCTGAAAGATAATTTTTTTTTTTTATTAGTTACAAATGCCTCGGCGATTGGGGCCATTGACTACAAGAAATTACATAATTTTTACATTGAACATAGGGATGAAATATTTTTTACTCTTTTTTTCGTTATGATGTAAGGGTCCCTATTCAACGTAAATTAATAAATAATGGTCAAAATATATTGTATGTGTTACCATAAATATCAATTTGAAGACTAAATCACCTTATCAATATACTTAAATTAAAAACTAGAAAAGTGATAAGCAACGATTTATATTTTAATTAATATAAAGTAAATGTACATATTATTACATATTATCAGTGAAATATTCTAAAAAAATCGCACTCGGATATTTCAATATTAACTGTTACATACATTCAAACGTATATTTAGCGAAAAATAATATAATCAATAAAATTATTAATATCAGTAATTAATTTAGCACATGGGGTATTATATAACCCCGGGTGACTAAAATTGTTTCAATCAAAAAGGTGAATAACGAAGGGTTAAATTAAAAATATGTAGGTACAAGATGTTTCACAATTAGTTCAGAGATACTTTTAAGATTTGTACAGTTACCTGGTCATGACCCGCAGCAGTGTCATCTCTATAGTTGTTTATAATAGATTTTACCTCTAATTCATCGATATTTTTTAGAAAAATATTATCAAAAGAGAATATACCAGGTTTAACATAAATATTTAGATTAAAGTTAGTACCTCCAGATAATTTTTCAGCCAAATGTTTTCCTACATTTATGAAATAATTATTAAATAAATTTGATCCTCCAACCGGATCATTGTCTATATATTTTATAATAATATTGTTCAAATTAATCTCTTTAACTTTTATCATGACTATTTTGAATAGAACCTGTTACTTCGTTAATTAATTTCCAAGTTGATTTTACATTGTGTGACACGGATTGAAAGTGCTTATCGTAAAAATTTACTTTAGCGAGCCTTAATATTTTCGTGAAGTTGTTTTTATATTTTTTATAGTACGCTTCTAGTTTATCGTTATAATGATGCTTACGACGTGCAGAACATAACAAGCATTTCGTCATCCAATCTTTTAAGAATTTATTTTTTGCTTTAACAATTTTAGTTGTAGTTGATTTATTTACGGCATTTGTAATAATAGTTTGAAAAATAGAGCAGCATTTGCACTTACACAATTATTAAAAGTTGTCGAAAAACGAATCGTCGAAATCTGATTTTATGATTTTTCCAAAACCAGCAGGTCCATTTGAACATTTGCCAGGATACATTGGATTGTCGAGATAAAACACGTTTTTTAAATTGGTTCCTTTTACTGCATTATTGTGAGTCGTGAAACATGCTGCGATTTTATAAGGTCTTTTAGCTTTGTCGTCCTTGTAAAATAATTTCACAGAATATTCCATGTTATCGTTTCTCGCCAGCAAGGTGGCCACGTCGTCCTCGGGGAAAACCTTCCAAGCGCCCATGTTACAGTTGGCGTTTTGTGGGAAAAGATTGCGCGGGTCTTTTCCACTGCCCCCCAGCCTAGCAGCCA
Organism: Therioaphis trifolii; assembly: GCA_027580255.1. NCBI lineage: Eukaryota > Metazoa > Arthropoda > Insecta > Hemiptera > Aphididae > Therioaphis > Therioaphis trifolii. Next base: position 121,127,587 of record CM050404.1, read on the forward strand.
GTAAATGGCCGGCTTGGTCGTGGGCTTTTTCGCCGTTTTCGCGGACGGCCAATGATACTTTCGAGTCGGGCGACGAGCCTGTCTTTTTGTAATTATCGATTTCGGACTTTTTCAAAGCGGCCTTCATGTACTGCGGGCGACCTCCCGGCCCGCTCTGATAAAACACCACGGGCGCCACCACGTTGTTCGTGTCTTGAGGGTACTGGGTCCACGGATCGCACGCCTTTTTCGACGACACGCATACGATGTAGCAACTCACGAAATAAATCGAAAAGAACGTTTTAATCCCGAAAACATTGTCGATTCTCGGCGCCATTATTTATTTCGATGTCGTCTGGTCGGATCGCGTGATTTATGGTATAACCGTAAAAAGTACAAAACGCACAGATGACCGGGTCGAACGCAATTTTGATTTCACGTCGTTACACTAAAAACACGAAACAGATCCAATGATTTGAGGATAAAATTTGATAGAAGTTGAAAATTTGAAAATTGTAGTCTTGATTGTATTGAACAACAACATAACATTTCAATATACGTACCTACGTTATATATGAAAACTGTTACATGACCTAATCAGTCTTCGTGCATTTTAATTGGTTTACCTTTGAAAAAACACCTAAGTCTCAAATTCCATGGTGAAAAACTGATTAAGATGATCTTATTTGTACGTACAACTTTTCTGCTATAATGTACAACAAGAAATATATATGTATATATATGTATACAGAGTGTAACAGGTCTATTTGACAAATGCAATAACTTTTTTATATTCATTTTTTTTAAACTTTTTTTTTCAAATAAATACTGAGCCCTTGCTCTACAATACTGTCAATTTCAAATATTTTTTTGTACTTTGGAAACTCAAAGTTGAAAATTATAAATTAAATTTTACTATTTAAAAAAAATCAGAACAGCCATTTTGTAGACCGGATTTAAAAAAAAATTATGGTATTAAAATATCTTATTAAAGTTTGGTCATTTATTTCTTATGATTTTTTAAACTTTTTTAAGATGTGAATTAAATTACTAAAATTATTGTACAATTAATATTGTACGGGTCTATCAAGAAGTCGGTGATTTGATTAACTTTTCCATAAAAGCATACACTTGATTAAAAATATTCATTGATATTAATTCGTAATTATGACTTGGACTCATAATAATAAATATCAATTTAATGATAAAAGATGTAAGCGATGACAAAAATCTTGGAATAAAAATTAAATTTCGATCAGCCATTTAATTAATAGTGTTATACAATAATATGTGCTATAAAATTCTTTGACTTTTTCACAAACTTTAAAAAATCATTGAAAATAAATGGATTAACCTTTTAGAATTAGAATTTTAAACACTAATATTTTTCTACAAATCAGGTTTACAAAATGGCTATTTTGAATTTTTTTTTTAAACGGTAAAATTAAATTTTAAATTTTCAAATTTGAGTTCCAAAAGAAAAAAAATATTAAAAGACAATATTGTTGTAGCGCAAGGCCTTAGTATTTATTTTTAAAAAAAGTTTAAAAAAATAAATAGAAAAATGTTATTGCATTTTTCTAATAGACCTGTTACATCCTTTATATATACACTATAGGATATTCTAAGAGGTCAAGGGTACTATTAATTGTACTACAGTTACAGAGGTACTCACATAAATAGTGATAAAAACTAATGCAATGTACAGTAGAAAATTACTATCTATACATTATTAGTACATAATTATAGTAGCTAACTAATTACTATAATAATGAACTTTATTTTATAAAGTTATTATAATTGTTAATCGCTAATAAATGCGTAGTGTTATGAAAAAAGAAACTGTAAACATCGAATATCAAAGATTACATTATATTTTATTACGAGGCTTTGAGTCACAACAACAACAATGTTACCTATTACAGATATGAAAAAAAAATATGTTTATCATCAAGATAAACTAAATGCTGACGAGAAGGTTGTATATTATACAAGTAATATCAAATAATTGCGTAAAATAATATTTATGCTGCCAATTACTTACATTTAGCAATGTTTGAATGACGGCAATAGCTGATAACATGTCCCAAATACGAACATCACAAAAAAAATGAGCAATGAACGAAGATACGAATGATATAAATATAGTATTTACAAACTTACAACGTTTTTGGAATTTCTTTTCAAAATTTTTTAGATTGAAGTTTTTGTTCTACGTTAAACTCCATATTATAAGACTCTTCTTCATCTTCTTCTTCTTCTTGTTCTTCATCGATCGTCCACGACTCTTCACTCTCTTCTTGTACCGACGGTGCAGGTAAGAACTGATCGTTAGCCGAATGATCTTTCACCATTGCACATTGTTGTTTCAATATAGGTGGGAACATTTTGCCTTTGTATTTTAACGATTCGATTTCTCTACAAATATCCTGTTTCCGTTTTAATAATGTATTATAAACATTTTTTAAAGCAGCTATATCGGAAGAATATGTGTTGTCTATGGATAAATCTTGAATTTTTTTCTGTAAATCAAAAATAAAGGTAAGTACTACGCAGTACTGTGGTTCTTAGCCATTTATTACGTATAGATTAGCATAACTATGCAGAAATACAATATGTGACTTAATATTTTGATTCATAAACTAAACATTGTATTACAATCAGATAAAATACATGTATGGATTTTAATTTGTATAGTTACAAATGTACAAACAAGTGTATACGTCATTTATATTAGAAAAGATTAACCCATATGTTAACGAAATAGTCGGGGAATATCAAAGTGGCTTTAGAAAAGGTAAATCGACATATTTTTATACTGAGACAGATAATGGCTAAGTTTTATGAATTTGATAAAGAACTGTATTTATAGACTATAAGCAAGCTTATGATAGCATTGATAGGGACAAACTATGGAAAGCAGTGGAAGTACTAGGCATTCTTAAAAAGTACGTAAGTCTTATAAAATGATGTAACAATAGAACTGTGTGCAGAGTTCGTTTCCTGCAAGAAATGTCTGAAAACTTTGAGGTAAAATCAAGCCTTAGACAAGGTGATGCTCTATCACCCACCTTGTGTAATCTAGCATTAGAAAAAGCAATGAGAAAAGTATGGGACGGTCGAAAAATGGAAATATGTGGGGAACGAGTAATATTGGCATACGCAGATGACATTGTAGTAATGGGAGAAACTAGAGATGAAGTCATAAATACTGCGTCCAAACTCTTGAAAGCAAGTAAAACCATAAGGCTGCGTGTAAAAGAGGAAAAAACGAAATACTTAATGGTAGCAAGAAGAAGCCCAAATATAGACCACATAACAGTAGATGACTATAGTTTCAAGAAAGTGGAGGTATTTAAGTACCTAGGTGTTAACATAAATAGCAACAACGACATGCATGAAGAAATCAACGATCGAATAGCATGCGACAATCGATGCTACACTATAGCATAAGGAGACTCCTTAAATCAAAACTACTTTCACATTACTCAAAGACACTACTGTATCATAGCTATTTACGATCAATAATAACATACGCGAGTGAAACATGGTCATTGACCAAAGGAGACAGCAAACGACTAATGACCTTCGAAAGAAAAGTACTGAGAAATATATACGGCCCGAAATTCAATGCAGAATCACGAGAGAACTTACGAAAGAAGGAAAATCAAGAACTACAGGAGTTATATAACAGGCCAAATATTATTTCATATATAAAAAGCAAGCGACTGGAATGGTTCGGCCATGTTTGGAGAGCGGATGGACAAGTAATAAAAGAAGTTTTAGTTAACAAAATAAATAAAAAACGTCCAATAGGAAGACCAACGACCCGATGGGTGGACGTTACAACTTTACTCAAGATATAAAAAACATAGAAGAAGAGTCATCTTTTGACGACGCATACGATAGAGAGAAATGGAGAGGTGTTGTGATGGCAGCGATGGCACTTAATGGGCCGATAAGCTGAGGAAGAAGAAGATAGGTACAAAAGTTATAGGAAAATTGGATGTTGGGATTATTAAAAATAATTTTGACTTTCACGGTATTAAACCTATAAATTATCACAAAACCACCGTAAAAACAAATATTTCATAAACGTTTTAAATTTCTTAGATTTTCATTTTAGATTCTGAACGGAGTGAAGAATGTATTGATTTTACAATGATGTGTGTTTTTTTTTTTTTTTTTTTTTAGATTCTGAACGGAGTGAAGAATGTATTGATTTTACAATGATGTGTGTTTTTTTTTTTTTTTTTTTTTTTTATTTTTTTATTTTTGTGCCTGTCGACACGATTTGGGGCAGTAAAAATGCTTCGATTGCCTTATATAGCAACTTTTCTGAAAGGAAATTGAATCTAGTTGGTACTTTGGGGGGTCGAAAGTTAAAAATTTTCAATATTTTTTTAACGCGCCGGGAAAAACCCTTAAAAAATGAGGGAAAAACGGTATATTTTACGCAAAACCAGTTTTCGACAAAATCAAATTTTTTATTTTGCTATAACTCAAAAACTAATCGATATAAATACTTGAAATTTTCACAAAATGTTTAGATTAGCGTTCTCTATACACCGTTAAATTTTCAAAGTATTTTGACTTTTATTGAGCTAATTATAGACAATTGAAATTTTCAATTTTTTTAAGTATTTTTTTTTAAAATAACGATAAAATTTTTTTTTTTTGCCAGAAAATCTTGAAAATTTAATACAAGGTTTCTTATAAGTTGTTCCATAACTGATAAAAAAAAATCCAAAATCGTAAGTCACAATTTTTTTTTATAAGTGCTCAAAGTTCCAATTTATACGAAATATGTAAAAATTGCGAAAATTTGAAGTTATTTTGCAGTTGAAAATTCATAAAATTTTAAGTATTCAAAACTAAGAATTGTAAATTCGGTAAAAAGTTTGACATACGTTTTCCTTCAATTATCTGTAAAAAAATTTGCACTGGAATAAAATCAAAAATTTTTATGAGTGTTTGAAATTACAATTTTTTCACATAATCGCGTAAAATAACAATTTAGGCATCATTGATTTTTGATATTTGTTCTTATTCAAAAAGTATAGGTCGTAGAAACTTAAAACTTTTACAAAATGTTTAAATAGGCATTTTCTTTACATAGTTGTATTTTCAAAATATTTCGTTTATTTTTTAGCTATTTATAGGCATTTGAATAATTCAATTTTTCTTAGATTTTTTTTTATAAAAGTCGATAACAATTTTTTGGCCCTACCAAATCGCTTGAAAATTTAATAGAAGGTTTTGAATAAGTTGATCTAAGAGTGATTCAAAAATTATTCAAATACATAGGCACAATTTTTTTTTATAAGCAGTTGAAGTTCAAAAATCGACAAAATTTGTCAAAATCACGAATATTTGCAAATTATTTTGTAGTTGAAAATGTATAAAAATTTTTGTATTCAAAGATAAGAAATGAAAATATTATGTAATATCACAGCTGATAAAGATAATTAAATAGATTAAGTTTATTATAATATAATCAGTAGCTGACAGCTGTTCTATACAAAATATTGGTAGATTGTAAACACAAGGTGTATAACGTACCTTTACATGGTTGAATAGAACGTTACTAACTTCCAATTTCCAGTTATTTTAATGTGTGTATCAGTTCCATAAACATGCGGATTTTATATATTATTATTAATTATTAATATTTAAATAGACGTAGCCACGGAGCATTCAGCATATATGGACGGCGGGGTCGGGTGGTACCGTCACGATAGTGCATTTAGGCAAATAATATGGTATTTACCTACGCCCTATCTATGCACATCCTGGTTTGTCCAATGCTCACGAGCAGAAGTCACATGAATAGACAAATGTAAATTTAACCCAATCTAGGATATTAAAATAAAACATATATTACAATTTAAGGCTGACATCTTCATCTTCGTTCAGAATCGTTTTTTTTTTTATAATATAAAATAATTCCAAAATCTATCCAATAATGCCTAATCTAGCAATGCATCTCGTGTATCCCACCCAACTACTGTATCCTGTACTTAACTTACAATGATTTATCATTGCATTCAAATGTAAAGTACCATACAACTAAACTATCGTAAACCAGGTGATCCCATGATAGAAAGTGCTATACACTCCTCACCATTATCTTGTCCGAGGAGCAAAGCGACGAAGGACGAACTTCCACCACCATTATCTTATCGGCTTTTTTAAATTACATTTAAACAAAAATAATAAATTTCGTAAATATTTCAAAAAAGTTTTTTGATATTGAAAGTAATTTAAAATACGTTTAAAGTATACTTGACGAATGTTTTTAGAAGACTTTTAAATATGATAATAAGAATATCATTGGAAACGTGGACCTATTGTTGGAAGTTACGCCATATAACATTGACAATATAATATTTAAAATTGTTTGAATGTTTATATGAATAGTTAATAAATAACATACTTCAAAAACCAACAATTTTTTAAGTTTTGAAACAAACAAAAAATGAAATTTTTGAGCTCCTTAGAATATTATTTTGATCAACATTATGAAAATCTATTCGGTTAAAATGAAATCTAACTGTAATAATAGTGCGGTCGTAAATAATACAGATCCTTAATTTATTTTTTAATTTTTAGATAGTTTTCTTTGTGGTAGGTAAAACTACTGCAAAAAATAAAAAATAATTTTTCAAAGTATTACCTTTAATCTACTCCTATCCCTAGAAAATATTAGGTACAAAAGTACACACAAAAAAAAAATACTAACACATTATACTAAAGCCGATACATTTTATGGTTATATTTAATAAATATTTAGAACGTACACTGTTTTTTTCTTGAATCGCCAAAGCCTGTTGAAGTTGGTGGATACCTTCGCGTACAGCTTTTAATGTAATTGATTTTACTGTATGCGATCGTAATAAGTCTGTTAATATTTCTTGATGAGCTCTGATTTGATTCTAAAATAAAACGATTTCCTCACGTTTCATGGAATATACCATAGATGTACATGTACTAATGTAAGAATATGTACTACTCAGTATCGGTACTTACCTCTAAACATTTTACTTCTTTGATAAAACGTTCTTCTATTTCTTCTGCATTGGACTTAGCTTCAATGATCATACAATTGATTATAGCCATTTCCATATCATCCAAAAAGCTCCATTCTGTTTCCATTTTAAATTTCTTCATAAGTTCATCTTTAATGGCTACTTTATAATTTTTTAAGATGTGTTCTGCCATGTTTATTTCTGTACGTAATTGTTTAGCGAGTGACCTCTCGTTTTTGTACGTTTTTTTAATATCTTTTCTCTCTTCTTTTAACTCAGCCACTCTATTCATTAGAACTTGCATAACGTTTCCATACACTAAGATAGAATTTTTTAATAATGTGGCTTTGGCTATTTGAGATTTATTTAGTAATATTGTCGTTTCAACGTCATTTAATTTTAATTGTTTTTTAATCTATAATTCAGAAGATATGATAGTTATAAACAAAATAGGCTGCATAAGAAAACATTTATGATGTGTGAATTGAAATAAAATTCTAACCCGATATGCTTCTAGTTCGTTTTGATTTTTATTTAATTCGCCATTTATAGTATCCAATTCTGTATAAGCAATACTTAACATTTTATTTGATACTTCAACTTTTTTTTTAATATTTCCTATAGATTGTTCAATTTTATGTCGTTGTGATCTCAACTCAAAAGTTAAAGCAAATAATTTTGGATCACAGTCTTCTGGCATCACATTTTCGTCAAACATGGCAAGTCGACCCAATGTTGTTAATGATTCTCCACTTTCATTATTAACAGACTGTGTATCTGAATCTTCACTTACATCCGACGAAGAAGATGAAAGAGACTCTAAAATAATAATGTTTTAATGTAAAATTGAAAATCTTAACAACTAAATAAGAAATGCGCATAAGCCATGAGGAGAAATAGATTACCAAATAATAATTATATAATTAGTAACTTATTATAATTTATTACATTACCGCAGCTATCTTCAGATTTAACTTTTGGTGTTTTGAACTTCTTTCTGAATATTTTCCTTAAGTGTTTTGCAAATTTTGTATTCCGAACTTCCATCTCAAAAGTATGTTGAATGTCTATTAATTTATTTGATTTATTCTCTATTATTTTATTGTAATGTTTTATATCATCTTGAATTGTCTGTATCTATAACAAAAGAAAAACCAAGTTGATAAATAACTTTAGTTCAGTGTGCTGAGACATTTTACTTGGTTAATTTTTTCATTTTGTTTTCCAGTTTTAAGATAAACATTGTTACAATATTCATCTTCGAGTAAATCAAAGTCGTTCAAAATTATTAATTCTTCTTCCAACGTTAAAGCAAACAAATCTAGAAATGTTATACGAAATTCAATATCTTTTCGTGTTGCCTCTAACATTATAAGGTGATCGTCAAACATATTAATTTTTGTTAACATAGATTCATGCAAACAATCATGCCTATGTTTTAATTTTTCTTTTCTCATTTGTTTCATAGTATTTTCTAAATGAGTAGGCTTTTCCTCAAATTCTTTTTTTAAATGCAGATTTCTTTTTTCGGGATTTAAAATTAAATACATTGAATCCAAATGACAAATCGGTTCAAATGAATCGATTAGCTCAGGCTAAAACATACATAAAATGTCACATACGAAGTATTTAAAAAATAATAAGTTAGTAATTTTTAAACAATAGTAAATACATACTTTTAACATGTAAAAATAATTATCATTTTATAAAGACAAATCTGTATTAGATTAAAATAAAATTTATGACGTATACACATATAAGTATAAATTAACACATATTCGATATTTTTATCATTAAAATTAATTGTATGGTTGAAAAACGACTGCTTTCTCTATATTTGTACAAATATAATTTTTTCCAGTTTTATTCCATTAACCTTCTTGCTATTTATTGTTTACATAAATATTGAAATCTTAATGTCACTTCAAAACTATGACGTATCTAAAATTCTAAAATGATTTTATATCTCATGTAATTTTTATAATTTTTAACTGTAAAGATAATAATTATTTAACGGAATCAAACAATTTTAAAAGTGAAACTCACAAATCATACTTATTCACAATGATAAATTAAAAAATTAAATGGTGAAAATGATAGTAATTTTACCTATGTATTTATTTTTATATTTATTCAATGTTTATTTAATTTTTTTTCTGCTCTACATAAATTGTGGATTGTATTGAATTATCCGATTAAAATGATTAAACATGTAAATAACATCGTAAAAAAATTATTATTTTAATTGTGTATAAGTTTACATTAAATATATATATATATATATATATATAAAATTCAAAATCCTTACATCAATAGATTCATCAATTAAAACTTCTGGAAAATTGGATGGAGTTGTTATATCTGAATCATTTAATTCATATTGAATCATATGAACATCCATCTTGAACTGTTTGTAATCATGAATTAATTTAATTTTTTTCTGTCTCAGATTAAAAACTTTTTCATTAAAAGTTGATTTCAAATTGTATATCTATTATTGATAAATTAATTACCAGAGTGATATTTAAATATGTTTAGAACAATTGAAAGCTAACCTCATTTTGAACATTCTTGTACTGTTCAAATTTATGTTCAATTAAAATAACTTGATCTTCAGAAGGTTTGAAATCTGATGCCGTTTTCAGATTGAAATTTCCAATCGTTTCCCAAGCATTATTTAGTATAGCCTCTTCTTCAATATTAACGTCATTTGGTTTTTCGTTGAACATATTTTTAATTTTAAGGATTTCTTTATTTTCAAAATCTATTCTCATTGCAAATTTATCAATAGCACTTTGTATTTTTTTTGGTAAAGATGGATACATTTCACGTACATTTCTGAGAAATATTTCTGATTCAGTTACTTTATGAACTTGGCCATCAATTGACGATTTTTCTAATGTTGATTTACGTCGTCTATAAGATAAAGTGAAACAGTTTAATTTTAAGTTTAGTGCACTTCAAAGTATGAAATAATATTTAACTGTCGATTTTACAGACCTTCTATTATTTGAATCTTTCGATTCCTCTTGACTGAGCAACATATTGAATATTAATCATGTTATCAAACAAATGATGTATAATACAATTTTATAATAACTTACTATCGCTTGGGATTTTTCTTAGATATAAACTCTTCTACTAAACTACTGAATAAATTATGACGCACTTCATGATATATTGTTTTGACTCCTATATCTTTCCTAAAAATATCAATTTTAAAAGATATTAACTAAAATATACATATACTTGTTTAAATGTATGAGTTTCTAATAAAGTAATATAAAGAAAAATTATAAATAATTTCTCAAGAAAAGTGATTATGTGCAAAGTTTAAATGTATACCGTATAAATAAATACAATAGTACACATTTTATAAGTTTTAGTTAAATTTTCAGGTTTTTTTCCACTAAATATTATTAAATTTTTAATTCTAAACCTGCAGACATTTTTTCACCAAAAGATTTGAAGCATATTTTTGATTTACAAATATTTACTAAGCTCCAAAATAATGGAATTGAACAATGTGTGTGTATATAATAGATACATTACAAACATTTTTTATGAAAAAAAAAAATGTTTACTGGATTTCAAATTCAAAATTATATATGATCCTTATTGAAAATAATCGATATTGTACGTGAAAATAATAATTTTTTTTAATTCTAATTTTATACGTAGATGTATATATATATATATATATATATATATATAAATTAACCAACGATGTTCGATATTTTTTCAACTCTATGCTGTGTAAATCAAGTGCACTAGTAAGTAAAAATATTAAATTTAAATTTTCAGATCTTTATATCAAGAAATTAAAATATTATTTAAAAAAAATGTCCAAAATAACATGTATTTTCAATATTTTCAAAATTGTATGTTTAATCTATGACTCTATGTTGAGAAATTGAGTTTAATGTTTAGAATTTTTTTTTTTTTTAATGTTTGTTAAGTTTTTACTTGAATAATTAATATACTTGTAGTTAATATAAACTGAAAATTTCAAATTTTTAATAATATTATTTTTGGAGTTATGACTAAATATATAAGACCGATTTAATAAGAATTTCGTTTATGGCTTATGCTTCACTTTCCATTTTTATTTAATTTTTCAGAAGAAAAGAGGAAAATTACACTTTTAAAGTAATTCCAAAGGCAATTTCTTATCTATATGAGGAATAAACGTAACTATTAGACGAAATATATTACCAAAAAAAAAAAAAAAAAAAAAGAAAAAAAACAAAGATTATTGCAAAACCAATTAAAGATCCTACGCTTAAAATTGTTAATCATAATAAGTATACTAACAAAACTGCTTTGACTTCAAATGTAGACGTGATAATTGGATCAACAAAATAATTTTTTATTTTTTTAAGACCCAATAAGCTCTTTTCATAATCAAATGAAAGCTTTAAATGTAATTTATCCATTTTAGATTGTTCTGATTCTATAAGAGAGCTTTTAATACGTTCATCAAATTGAAAATAATCATGAGGTAATTGCAAAGGTTCTGGCAGTGATTTGTTGTTCATTAGAACTTGTTTGAATTTTTCTTTTAATTCGTATAATAAACAACTGATTTTGTCTTTTTCCGTATTCGCTAAATTTAACGCTTTGCGTTTTTCTTCATTTATCTTTCTCTCTTCTAAACTAAGTTTTAGATCTTCTTTGGTCGCTGTAATAATATCTTCCACCTTTATGTAGAAAAAAATAACTTAGTAACAATTAACTGTATTTAAATATTTATGAATAAATATTAATTTGATACCGTAGTGCCATACAAACACATAGGTCGTCCCATGAACATTTATAAATTATAATCGTTTAAATTGTTTAAAAATTTAGGGGATCAGAAAAGATAAGCAGATGAGTAGATACTCCACAAAAATATATTGTTACTACTCCGATGTTCTGAACTTTATGTGCTTATATCTCTTAAATTATTGGTCCTATAGTAAAAACCTTAAATCAAAATTTTCAAAAAGTTTTTTCTTCAATTTTATGTTGTCATAAACAGTGGTTAATATTTGATAAGACTAAAAAATGTCATGAAAAAACAATCACGGAGAAAATAATTTTTTTTTTCATTAAAGTTCAGTTCTATTATACTCTTATGGTATAGGAATTTTAAACTGTCCATTAAAAAACATTAAATATATGTATTAACCAAGGTTAAATTTCATGGTGTAAATCTATCCGAGACACTACTCGTATCTATATTAATTTATCCATAGATTCTATTTTATAATAATTATCGTTTTCTTCTCACTTACGGCCAACTCAGGTGACTGAGGTAAATCAAAAACTGAAATCATACACTTTTCGACAACACTGTGATCACATTGAAACATCAAACTAAAAATGTTGCCATCATCTCCATAAGTGTATAACATGTGATTGTCTTGACTAAAACACAACTTAACTGTTCCTCTTTCGTTATCGTGTATCGGATACTCAATATAGTCACTCAAATCAGATATATCTTCAACTTTAACATTTGTTATACGAATTCTGCCGTCAGCAAATCCCATTAACATTGTCAATGGATCAGTTCCACTAAAAAATATGAACAGAAAAATTATTCTTCAATAATACAGTAATGTAATATACGTTTATTCAATAAAACACGTAAGAAAAATAATAATTATCACAAGTTTTTAAATTACAATGAAAAAAAAAAAAATAAAACAGTAATTTCTACCTGCATATTTTACGTATACGTTTATTATTATGTAGATACCGACGTACTGAGGTATATTTATTGTACGTATTTCACCTGATACGTATGTTTATCAGGTAGATAGTAAAGCTAATGCTCTAATAGGTGTAATTCGCACATACTTATTCTTATTAAAATACATTAAAAGTACATCATCATTGTCTTTTAACGTTTCACTTTTAACTTAAAACTCTTACATAATTTTTATCGCAGTCAGTGGTGTACTGTTTTTATCGGGTATCGCTATTGCACTGATTGGCCCGGATGCGTTAAAGTCATATTCGTACAAATAACCTGCATCATATCCATCAATCGACACCCATAAGGTTTTTTCCGATGGAGTATAAATAGCGAACAGCACGGTATTTGATATTAAAGGGACGAAAACTTGAGATGATTCATCATCAACACAGGAATCCTTAAAAAATAGTTCTTCATGAACTTCTATGTCGGCATTTTCTTCTCGATTAATTTTCAATTCCTCCTCCATTTCATTCGATTTGTTTTTTTTTCTGACCTCCATGTCCAACATATTAAATCGGTCACGGTCAAATTTTGGCTTAATGCTCACCGTTTTTATGACACGTGACTCGAGTTTTAGTAAAAACGATTCTTTGGTGTACAACGGACGACTTATAGGAATGTCCACCTCTACAATATGACCACTAGCACAACTTATTAATGCGATCTGATTCTGAAAAAATTGATTGGATTAAAACTATCATCATGCAACAACATTTTCGGGTCTCAGAATTCAAAAACTATGTCTCACTATTCACATTAGTCATTTTTAATTAATTTATGTACTTAATTATACAACATAATGATTAAGATGTAACAATTTAAAATTGGCATTTCAATAAAAACAATTATAGATAACTATAAAATGTAATCATTATTTTGATTGTTTTGGAACGTCTCGGATACGTTGGTTTACAAAAAAATATTATCTAAGTTAAATATATTTTTACTTTTGAAGGTTTCCAATGAATAAAAGTGACTTTTCCAGGTAATGGATACATTCCAATAGGGCTCAACTTAATCGGCGCAGTTTCTATTTTGTAGATAAATATTGAACAGTCGTCGCTTCCACATACAAGAATTTCGGCACTGTTGTTCAACGTTAAATGTCTGATACTACGTGTATGAGGTTTCGAACTCTGAAGAAAGAATCAAGTTTATGGTACGACTTCGCTATTATAATACGAGGAATGTTCGGAAAAGTAAATATACAAGGCTTCTCAAGACAAACCAAACAAACAAACTTAAAATATGGTAAATTGCGTGGTATTATAGGCATATACATCATCATTCCTACTCATAATATCAATGTTAAGTTTTATGCACTTGCAACACCGTGGTATGAGCTCTGGTATACCACAGACTCGTAGTCACCTCCCGCCACCTCTAGTAACCAAGTCTTGATAAACAGTTGAAGCACCTCGTCATTTTTAGTTTTCAATTCCTTCAAAGCATCTTTTAACCTGGTAATAACATGTGATATTAACTGGGAGCCAAGTCGGGACTATCAGGTGGGTGACCTAAAACATCCCAACCAAATTTCTGCAGTAATTCTTGCGTTGCTCGAACAGTATAGGAACAAGCATTGTCATGAAAGAGGCGTTTTAGGACTCAACGAGAACGCAATTTCCGGTTATTCAATTGGTTTAAAATTATATCGCGAAGAACAGTACGAGAAACATCAGCACAGTTCTCATGAATTTTATTTGATTTCATACGGTGACCCTCCGGGATAAGTTGTTCGATTTTTTTAACAACATCATCGGACGCCAAAGACGGCCGTTCACTTCTTTCTTTGTCGTTCGGTCTCTCCTTCTCGAAACTCTCTGACACATTTCTCGTTGTTTTGGGCACAACATTTGCAGACACAACGCTTCGAAGAATATCACACACCGAGACACATTCATTAACAAGAAATTAAATAACGCTGCTCACCCCACACATCGTAAAATTTTCAGTTGAGGTGGCGGGACCGTGCAATGACTCTCCTGTAAAACTCACTCACGATCACAGACGTTGAGTTACTGATTCTAAAAATGTTTCATTCCATCCGATAAATCCCACTATAGGCGGCAAGAGCCTCAACTCATGAACGAAAATTCCCTGTAGAAACGAGGGTTCTGGTATCATTACTTTCCGAGCATCCCTTGTACATATAAGTAGGACTTTAATAATAATTCACCTGTACTTCAGTTACACTTAATGTTTTATCCTTAATAACAACTTCTCTGAGCGGCACAGAGACTATTTTCAAAATTCCAGTTTGAAATCCGATCACGAAAATACTTCCCGAACTAGCGATCTACACATATCATATTATGTTTTATCATTATGTGTCACTTGAAATCGGACGTTTGTATGTAGATACATTTAGTGGTAACCAAATCAAGGCCGTGATTGGCACTTTGAAATTGTGCATGAAAATTAAATTTTTATTTACGACGTCGTATACGTGGAGCCATCCGTCCAACGACGTGGTGGCGATGAAATAACCAACAGGTGAAGCTTGTAACGAGGTGATCATGTCTCCGTGGAATTTGGCCAGTCGTTTCAGCGGTTTCGCGTTCGCGGCCACCCTGACATCGGCGAGCCATATCCCTCCGTTCCCGTCCTAGAATCGAAACGCTTCAGGAAAGAGACATATTTTGATCGACACGCAGCCTTATTCGATATTCAAATCAAAGTTTTTTTGTCCCTGGTATTACCTTCCAATATACCCCAGATTGCCTTCAAGTCTTATCGTTAAAAAAATGTGCATATATATTTAAACAAGAATATTCCCTTCTTATTTCAGTCCAGATGGCAGATGTTGGGTAAATTAACAATAATTTAGTGATTCTAAATAGGTTTTGAAAATAAGTGTTCGTTTTTTATATATTTATACAATAGATATAATATATTATATAGATATTATCAAATAGAATTTTGGGTTTTCATAATAGGAAAACAATCTCAAGAATTCAACGCAAGCACAACAAAAATTATCCAATAAACATTAACGTAATTTTTGAATTTTAATATAAATAACTTGAGATCAATATTAACAATATTATACGTTGTTATTTAAATTTAATTATTTTGAATGACAAATGATAATTTATTATGTCTATAAAATATATTACATAAAATGTATTGTAATAAACTATATGTCAATAAATAATTAATTATAAGTACCAGGAAGGCCGATCTCCGATTGTAAGATATCGTAAATCTCCGATCTATTTATTAGTAAATAAGGTGCGGTTATTTTACACTGTATTGTTTTTATGCAAAAAAGTATGCTTATTTTTTTGTAAGTAGATTTTCGTTAATAAATAAAAAATGTTCAGAAAATTATAGCTTGCAAAAGTCACCCTTAATGTATAAACTTGATATGTTGTGTTTTGAAATTTTACTATTTTTACTAATTTGTTTTCGGAAATAATAATTGAAAAATAAAATCTTAAAATGTCAAGCGAATTTTTTATCTTTGTATATTTATAAATTTATATTTTTTTAGGGTATTATGAAAAAAAATATCTTAAAGATTTTAAGGACGCTCTGACCAATGAATTCCCCAACTAAGACATATACACTATACAGGTTGTTAGAGAAAAGCCTCAGGAATCAAATGGTATGGGTCTTATAGTCGATTGTCGTGCAAAATTTTTAGATATAAGGGTGCAAAGATAAATTTGTCTTATGGCGAGAATTCATGAAGTTAATTATTTTTGCCATGAAATCGCGAATTCCCCAATGCAGATAGAGATAAACTGAAAGTTCAAAGCTTAAAGAATTTATTGGTACTTTCCTAATATGAGGTATACGTGGGAAATTTCGTGTAATTAAACGAAGAAAATTTTATAATTTATGATTTTAAAATAAATTTTTTTCCATAAAATAATTTGTAAACTGCATTTAATAAAAAATATTAATATTTACTTGATAAGTATATATACAGAAGTTTGAATTTGTTCTTTTTGCAGAAGTACTGTTAAATAAAATGTTTCATAAAATGTAAAATTAAAAGATATTTACCATTAAATTTGTGAATATTATTTAAAAAATTAATTTTTTGAATTTTTAAAAGTATTATTTGTATCATTTAAATAGTTAAATGTGTATTATTTTTTTTTATCACTCAACAGTCAACGACTGGCCGTCGGACACGCTGGGGGTCCGATGCAGGGAGAACGCTACATGCAGGGAGAATCGAATTGTAGGTTACCAGAACCCAGAACGTCGCGTTGTCATCATCGCGGTCCCAAGAAAGGTTTTCCATTAGCAACGTATAAAGATATGAACTATCACGTCGCGCGACGGGTTGGGCGGCCACGTCTAGCCGCCGTCCGTTGCCGTACCGCGAACCTCACCCACAGATACTTTTACTGTATAAAGATTTTTTATGAAAACTCATAGAAATGAAATTTTCTTGAAATTTTGACTAAGTCCATTGGATTCCTGAGGTCGAAAACTCTTTATATATGAAATATAAGAAAAATCGTTAGAGCCGTTTTCGAGATGGCATGACTGGAAATAGGTAGGTACATACAATTCCTTGCTCGTTTTATAGTATAAGATTATATTAATAAATAGTTTTCACGAAAATCATTAGATACATTTTCGAATTTATTAAAGATATTCATTGAATTTTAATTATTTTATCATTTTTACTGCATCAATCTATTTTTTTACTCAATTTTTATGTAGAAGTGCTCTTACTAAATTATGTTCCAAAAGTCACGAGTTATTTCAAAATTAAATTCTCGAATCGCCTCTAAATAACAAGGGAAACAATTTAAGTTAAAACAATTATTAGAAGGGAACTAAAAAAAGGTTTTCCGTAGTTTTAGTATTTTATTTTATTTTATGATACTTTTTTCGAAAATAAAATGTAAAATTTGTTGTTAAACGTAATACAATTTAAATGTCTAACATCAGTAAAGTGAATCCGTGTATGGTGTATGTGCAAAATATAATAAAGACCATTATTATTTAACGCTGAATCGTAATAATTATTTTGTTTATTTTTGTTTTTTTGAGTATTCGAAAGCATGTTTTGAAAATATTTTTCAAAATTGTCCGAATGCGTATTTTGAATATCTAATATCTATATACCTATTAACTCGTTTATTCGAATAATACTGTTTCCTAAAATAAAATTATTCAAGACATCGTGCACACCATGTACTGCAAGTAGCATTTTTAATACTAAATGTCGGTTATGATAACCGTGACAATAAAACACTTCATTAACGGTTATAAACCATTAATTATTGAGAACCGTTTAAGTTCAATATGAGTGTTACTGATTAATTAGTGATTAAATAAAATTTCAACGATATTTTGGTGATAAATCAGTGTTCCTGACACTGAGCCGAGCGGGAAATGTGTGAACACACGGACGCACATTAAACGATACGGACAAAATGCTCGAACACCATTGCTACGTTCAGAGATGGGGTATTAACATTGTTACAGGACCAGTGGTCCTCTAACATTTAGATATATCAAAAAGATTAACATAACAAAAGTTGTTATAAATTTAGTTTCAATTAATTTACTATCTTTCATAAATTGCATTGTGGGAAACGGTTAACGAAATAAATATAGAAATTCCTAAAATTTTGAAAAATTTTACAAGTTCAAACTTTAAGTTAAAATAGGCACGGGTTAACTTTGTCTGATTTGTCCAATATTTTGTATAGTTCATTTTTGTATGTATATACACTGTTTTAGGGGGTGAGATGAAAAAAAAGCTCACTTGAAATTTTAAGACCACCCTAAGGACCACGCTTAAAAACTCTGTGCGCACAATCAGTTAATTGACGCTGAACGTAGAACGGTACACGTGTAGGTATAAATGGTATAATATAATTTACTTGAATGAAATAATCGTGTGAATTCGGGTCGTCGTCGATTTTGCACATTCCCATGATCTTCGCGGTGCCGACCGAGTCCTGGACATTGATGGTGAACGACGGTTCCATTTCCAGCACCCTGTCTCCTTCCGGTGGGTCAGCCGCGTCCACCGTGCGATAGTACCAAAACTTAATCGTGCCGTCCATGCTGACGCTGGTCAGCTCCATGTCGAGTTCGGAATACAAAAACATGATGATCGGGGCCAGGTGGCAAGGTTTCCTGTCTTTCCGCATGACTTGGACGTCGATCAGTTCTTCGTTCCACACCAAAATGTTTCCCCATTCGCAGCCAGATATGACCTGCACACACGTTCGGCCGTATAAAATACAATCGAAATCGACGTAAGCGTGTATACAGAACAATCGCCTTTTAAAAGTGTCGTCCGTAATAGTGTTGGTCTTACAACCAATTAGGCGGGATCTCGTTAATCCCGAACACGGGCTAATCCGAAAGACGTGGTGGTAATCCGAACGGGCTTGAACGTGCGTTGCCGTACCACTTTGAGATATTGTTGAGATTAGATGAATAAATTCAACGTAGACTTGCGATAGTGAGACGTACCTACTTGTATTGCTAAAACGTTAGCGAGACGAAGTATTCGATCAGCAAGAATTTAATATTGAAACCAACGTTAATAAGAAAAAAATGTATGCATTTTCAAATACGTTTGTACGTGATTTATTTTAAATTATTTAGTATAAATAATATTTTATTCATTGTACTGTAATCATTGACATTTAAAATTTTAAAATTAATATATTATATATATTAATTATATATAAATATATATATATTTTTTTTTTAATTGCAAAACTATTGTCTTCATACATAATTAAAATGAGCCCTTTTTCACATTTTTCATTCGGATTAACCATGCATAGACCACTTGCGCCAAAAACTAAATTGTAATGAAAGGCTACAGTATACCTACCAATAATTGCACTCCTTAATTTTACTATCAATATACCAATCGCGCTGCTTTTTATAGTTTTACCTTCAAGTATGAAAAATGTTTTATTCAATCCTATTCAATGTATTTAATATGGTTTTCATAGATATAATATTGTTTATTGTTTAATCAAAACTTATATACATTTTTCTATATCGGCGTAATCAGTATTTACAGTAATTATCACTCTAAAATGAGAAATTTGCATTCTTTCCTATGCACTATAAAATACCTGTTTGTTGATAGGTCCCTCAACAAAAAATTAAAAATTTGATCGTAATCTTAGGTCTAATCACCCTAAAAAAAACCGAGTGCAATCGGTTGTTCGACTTAGGAAGTCCCGAGTGCAACTGGTACCTTAGTAGAAACGGCAATTTTAAGTGCAAATGGTAAACACCCAAGTAACCGATTAACGAGACTCAATTGTATGGTAATAAAATATTCCATTGAAACAGATTTTACTTTTTCGTCGGGCATTGAGAAAATCCCGATGATGTCTGACACGTTGGTTTTTCCAAAGCGCCCGGGTTTGCCTTGGAGTTTCAGTCCAGTAAAAGTGTTTGCCATTTTCCAAAACTTTATGTGTCCCGATCCTGCGGTGACCAAGTGATCAGGAATAAAGTTAGAAAATTCACAGATACACACATCCCGAGCGTGAGATTCGGTCCGTAATACTATTTTTGAATTTCTCCAGTCCCAAATCGTAAGAGTATTATCCGGATCTCCTCCTTGTGAACACAGATATTCACCGTTTTTACTAAAAAAAAAAAAATAATCATTTCACATTTATTGCTTGATGGTCAATCCACGAATCGCTGTTACCATAAGACTATTACAGTCTTACATTAGTTACATTCTTACCTGTAAGTCAACCAATTAATTCGTCTCTCAGCGCTTCCTCTGAGCACGTTGATGATCTCAAATGTTGGCCAATCGTACACTATTATCAGAGGGCTAGTACAATTTTCCCCGACCGCTAAATGATTTAAAGTTGGATTTTTCTGTTTGAAAAACAATCCTTTTGTTAGCTGTCGTAAATAATAATTTAAAAAAAGAACTTAAATATTAAAATAATCTCACAGCGATGTGTCCTATTCCGCCGTTCCCGGCGCATTTCCTAAAACTCAGACTTCCGTTGTCGATGTCAAACATATTTATATATGTGCCTGCGGCATAGACCACCGTGTGATCGTCCGCTGCACATATATTGAACATCCTGGAGCAGCAATCATAACCGAAAGAATGACTGGTGAAATGTTAAGGATTTCAACGACAGTGAAATAGAGTATTTCGTCACTAGTAATCGTCAACCGGATATGTGTTATTCAATAAGTAAACTTCATGCGTTTTACCATTTATTCACGTAATCTTTATTAAACCATGTTTTACTATATACTCGTATTTGCGATGGGTGAATATAATATTATGTTATTCGATATGGTTTATGCAATCAATGTGTCGGGCACGAGACTGGGATTTATTGCGGCAGCCTATGCTCAAGAACTATTGACTAAAATTATTTTAAAATTCCTAGGATTTTGATTCCTTAAAATATTGCGAAAATGCGCTGAAATTTGAGTAAAAAAGAGTAGGTAATTGAAAATGACAATAATTCGTATTTGATTCTGACGCTAGCAATTTTGCCATTCTGTGTAGACAAAAAATTGTCATCTCATGTATAAAATAGAAAATTCAAAATATAATAGTCCCATGTAATTTTGCATGTTATTGAAGTAAATACTTAGTAGGTGCGTATTTTAATATAGGTAATAATTTAGTACACTAGCTATTACTATATCTATTGACGTAGAGCATTCAATGGGAGGGCTCTTCACTCTGTGTTTCCTGTGCTTATTATTATGTTTCATAAATTAAATCTTCGCGTTCTATATTATAACAGATTACATAAAAACGAAAATTATGTTAAAAAAAAAATATTTATAGCATATAATTTTTACTGTTAGAAATTCTGATACCATTCTACAATACACACTGCATGTCATTAAAGCAAATGGTGATGTTAATTTATATTCATAAAAATTTACATAGTAGTACTTATCGAATACTAAACGGTTTTTTTTTTAAGCACCAACTGTAAAAACTCATGTTTTTCAATGATTTTTTTTTTAATTTAACAGTCAGTGTTTCCGTTGAACTTATCTATAAATGATATTAAATTTTATAAATTAGATATAATTGAAAAAAAAAATTCTCATTAGTAAGATATTTTAAAATTAAAATTTAGAAAACATACAACAAAAAATTATTATTATTTGTTAGCCATACCTACGTTTAATCAGGTATGCAATGGTAGTTAACTTTAACAACTTAAACAATATTTATTACGTATAACATATTTTATCTACACTATCATTTAAGTCAAATTTCAAAATGAATGGTTTAAAACATTTATATTACACAAATAATATAACTATACTTTTTACTTTCATAAAAATCTAAAACCAAAACTAAATTGATAAAATTGTTTTTAATTTAATATAAAGGATACTGAAGTTGCACAATATTTTCGTCAATTGTACAAGTTTTACTTTTAACTGGTTTTGATATAAAATCACTACTATTAAACAAATGATTTACACAAATTTTATCACTAATGCAATTATTAAATAATTCATTGACACTATGTTCATCTAATTTTTCACGGGACATTTTAAAGTTTCCAAAAAAAATTATATTAAATAGCAACTGAGAAGTAAGAACAAAACTAAAAGTGACAAATATAAGAGATTCAGTTATGATATTGAAAATAACATCAACAACATCGTTGCTTAGCAAAATAAACATTGTATAAATAAATATTATGTTTAATCAATAAAACATTAAATTCATTTTCTGGAGAAACAGTACTAGTCTAATATTTTAATTCGAATTAACTCGCACAAAGAAGACAGGTAACAAAAGTAAAAACCTAGGTATTTACTGTATAGTATGATTCAATAATTCAACAAATTGCTATATTTATAAATAATTATATTTTAAAATTCCAAAAAAATGTATTGTACTCAAATATTTAACAAAATAATATACATTTTACACGAAAATATTACTGTTTAACACAACTGAAATTATAGCATAAGTTTTTATCTATGTACAATTTTCATAATAATGAGTGTTATATTTAAAAAATACAATTCAGCATGTATAAATTATAAAATATGTAAAACTTAACACCAGGTTAAAAACATTATCAGCAAGTATTAATTTTGTATTTTATATTATATACTACATAGTTTATAGAGTTACAAACTACAAGCATAACCATTAGCCACCTCAAAGTATGTATAATAAAAGAAAGATTTCAAAAATATGAACTGATTATACCAAATACTTTAAATTCAACATAGCATTAATTTTACACTTAAAAATCACATGTACAGGACCACTGAACCTAATAGTTATAAATTAAATTCTACTAATGTATTATGGTTTTATTATCTGAAATAATTTTTATATTTTAGACAATAAAAAGATAAGAAAACCATAATAAAAATAATTTTAAATGTAAAACTAAAATTACTATTTCTGAAAATTTAAATTTAAATCATTTTACACCAAAAAAAAATTTGATTATTTTTTAAATTAAATATTTACAATCAAACATAAATAGAAAGTGATAATTTCAAAAGTTTTAATAGAATTGTAAAAATGATTATTCTTTTATATTAATAAAATTATTTAAACAAATACATTTTTCAAGTTAAATGAGCACTAAAATTTAAAAACTAACATTTTTCAATGTGTGAAAAGTGACAGACTTTAAATTTGAGTAACATTTAAAATGTTACTATTAATAATATAATACGTAAAACTAAAAATGTGCAGTAAAAATGAATGAAAAGTATAAGAAAGTAAATTTAAAATAATTAACTTGAATTTGATTCATTTTAAGTAAAATATTAATTTTAAATTGTTCAAATTATATAAATTAAAGATAGTTACTATGCAGTTATATTAAAATATCACAAAATTTAAAAAGTAATAATAATGGCAATTATAAAAGGATGGCTTAATTTATGGTTTGATGAGTGTCAACATAATAAATGCAACATTCTTTAAAACTTAATAAGATAATTAATGACAAAACATGAAAATTATCAGTATAAAAATAACTAAAATTATATGCAAAAATAAAATCCAAAAATGTTTGATTAAAATTAATTATTAAAAAAAAAAAAATAATAATATAAATTATTGTAACATAAATCATTAATAAAATAAAATTAAAGAGCTTGTCTTTTTTATAACATGATGTTGATCAAATTTTACATAATTCTATATAATAACTAACACAATGTACGTTTACTGTCTATTGATATTTTTAAACATTTAACAATTAAAGTTCATCAAAAAGTGAACAAGTGAATGAACTATAAATTATACAGATCGCACATTAAGTTTAGACGTAGATCTAGATGTAGATCTAGATATCTTTGGCCATCGACAAATAAAAGAAAACACATATCGATGTAATGGATTTGGACGTTTATAGATTGTTTGTTCAATTGTAGTCTGATCATTGTAAATAGCATCCATTTGATCATATAGAATTGCAATTACAAACATTCCAAAAAGAGCACTTTCCATGATTAAGATCACTGAATGTAAGCTAAACACAAAACAATCATAAAATTAATTATAAAATAAAAAAGCAATACATAAATTATGAAAAAGTAAGACATCACTCTTATTAGTTTTCAATTTTTCACAATAATATTTTAAATAGCAACACACTAATAAATAAATATTAAATTTTATTTATAAAATAATACCGCTAAATATTTAATTTTTAGCAGTGTAGACATGCTGAAGTATTAATAACTTAATATTTTAGTATAAATTGGCACAACATGAGAAGAGATATTGTATCTTTTAATGCTTAGAAAATGAATAAAATTTATGACTTAATATAAATACTTTTTTTTTAAACAAAATTACTCAGTCTAGTTATTCAACAAATGTAATTATTCAGAATACTTTGTAGTGTTATTATCAGAACTTACACTTGAGTTTGTCGTGTGTCTATATCATACAGTTTACACTGCTGGCATTCGCGTACCCAAGACATGATAACTAACATAATGGTGTATGCAGAGAGAATACAAACAAAAAAAAGAAATTGAACAAAGTATTTTTGATTTTTTTCTCCAACACAATTATTGATCCTAAAAAAATAAAAGCACAACATTAAAAATAAAAAAATCAAGAACAGTCAAAAAATAAATATTTGAAAAATACCATGGGCAATGATGATCCATACGTCTAATACAACGCTTGCATATTCTACAATGATGAGCTCGTGGTGGACGATACGTTTCACATCTTGTACACATGGTCCAATCTTCTCTTTTCACTAAAGGTTCACTTACTATATAGGTATGTTCACAATTGTCTTATATATTTGATCATTAATAATTTATAGAAATAATATTTAATCAAATGTACCTTGTCGTAATTCAGATAAAGAAACATTGGAGTGTGGTAGAGGAACAGTGCCAGGATCGGAACACATTGCACGTAAATGTGACACTGTTAGTAGCAAAAGAAACGCATTGAAAAGCACTATGTGAAACGGAGCCCATAAACTAAAAAAAATACATAAAATAATATAATACAAAACACATGCATAATCGCCTATAACAAATATGCATGACTTACACCACAAAAATTACTTAATTAGCTACACAAACATTTTATAATAAATAAATGCAGAATTTATTGAATATTCCATTTGAAGAAATATAAAAAGTTAGTTTTATAAAATAAAAAACTAGTGATTCAAATAATTCTTTAATACCTAAACAAATAATTATCATATACTTTTTGATCTTAAAATACTGTAACTGATATTAATGAATTAAATGATGCAAAACACCTAAAAAGCAAAACTGATATCAATTAGAATTAAATATATAAATACATATATGAAAGAAAAAACAAAAACAATAGTATAGGCAGAAATATTTCCTATGTATGTTTCAACAAAAATTCAACAGTTAATTAATATGAATCAAATACATTATTATTTACGATGCATAAGTGCATAACTCTATTAAATGTACTTAAAACAAAAAAAAAACTTTTTTGAATGATTAATTTAATTGTATAAAGAGTACAAAAACTTTGTTAATTTATATGAATTAATATCTATTTTTTAATGTTTTCATTATTGACTTTGAATTAAATTATTGAAATAGATTGTATAAATGTTACAACTAAAATTCCTAACTTTTAGCAACAGCACTAATTCACCAAAAAAACTTACTTATGTATAGTTGAATGGTACAATAATGAAATAAAATGAACTAGATTATTACTCATGATGTAAGCCTTTGTGTATAATCACTGGAGTATAAAATTAGTCATTTATTTATCACACAAAGTAAATTTTGGTATAAGCACAATTTTCCTATTTACAAAGTGTATACAGAGTGAGCAATCAAAATTAATTGTCAGCAAAATAACCTAATTATAATCAAAATGGATCATACAAATTCATGTTTTGTATTGAGAAAAACTATTATTTATTATTATTTGAATTTAAATTCTTATAATCTAATTTCCTACTTCAACAATAGTTTTAATTAAAATTTTTGCAATCTATATTCAATATCTTACATGTTGAATGGGTGAATATTACCAGTGGCATATATTTAGGGTAGTTTCAGGGTACATCCTCCTACTCCCACACAAAAAAATACCTATTTATTCAAAATTGTATGGATAATTTTTTTTTTCTAAAACACAACTTGTTAATAAAAAATGGCACATGACAAATTTATTACAAGTTGATTAGTTACTAAAATGTAGTTATTTAATTTGATTTTATTTTTAATATCTATAGACTCTATAACAACCTAATATTAAAATAGGAATTAATATTACTTCATATGGAATAAATAATGTATCAAGATTTCTTCAGTTATAAATTAATATAATTGTATTGAGCACCTAACACCTTATTATTTGTTCTAAAATAAAATAATTTTTAACTATTTTAAGAAAGATTTCTAAAATTGATGTACTCTCCCCTATCTAAATACAAATATTGAAAATATGCCACTGACCTTTAGAATAATATATTAACAAATATTTTATTTCAAAAATGATTAATTTTACATAGGCTGTAGATATTAAACGACTAACGTCGCAGCCAACTAAAACATAGTTTTAATACAGTAACCGCTCAAAATTAAGAAGATAACAGTATCATTTCATTCACTCGAGATTTTAAATAAATCACAAACTATAGATACATCACATCTATAAATAATACAGTTAAATAATTAAATGTTACCTGTCTTGCATAGTGTGCAAAACAACCCATTTTATCACTACATAGTCAGCATATACGACTGAACTGTACGTAAACAGTATGCAAAATATGCCGCAAGGATCATTGATCAATATCATCGTCACTGAGGATTTTGAACCAAATAAATTTTGATTATATCAGAGGAAATTCTTCAAATGTATTCCCATCGTAGACAGTGTTAATTATTATTGTTCAGACGTCTCGACGACTGTAACAAAATGCCGATAAAATACTGCTCGTACATCAATGCCACGAGGAGAAACAGAGTAAAATGTTCATATTTTGAATAAATTATCGAGATGGCTTTAATATTTATTGCACACTAAGAACCGTGAACCATTACGACTGTAAATTTACACTGACCATTATGCAATAGAATTTTATTCGATTTATTGATGTTATACCAAATTCCTACTTGATAAGAACGACGTGATAATGATAATGCGGCACATGCAAGAACGCAATGCGCATGCGATATGAAAATAAATTGCAGTAAAATATGTTAGGTGATAACATTTTACCTCCATGGGGCATGGCTCCATAGAAAAGTCAAAAGAAAACCGAAAGACACAGCTAATGCGTTTATAATTACTACATACGACGTAATCAATCTCTAATTACGTTTATTAGTTCGTTATAAAATGTGTAAAATGTACATTAAACTACCTAAGAATTAAAAAAATTCAAGGAGTCACTATTAAATAATTTAAAATACCATAATATACTTTTATGTTTTATCATTGTTCATTTAACTCGAAGGCCGTACTGTACTTCAGTCACGGACCCTTACCTTAATATATCATCTATACTAAACGGATCTAAAACGTCATTTGTACAGAATTAATCATAGGTAATAGGCATTGACACATTTTGAGATGTTTTTCGGAGGGTTTTTAACATAATTGAGACTAGGTACACAAATCCGCGGAGGGCTCCTTAGGGATACTCAAAATGTTAATAAAATTATTTTTCCAAGTACATTTCCACTTTTAAAACAATATTTCATATACTATATAGGCGTAAGTAATGAGAAAGCTATGAATTTTTTTCAAATTGGGGGTGCCGAGAAATGAAGGACTCTACTAAAATAAGACACTATTATAGTAGATACCTATCGAAAAGGGGGTAGTTAAGGTACAATGAGCGGAATAAGAAGAGGTCGAAAGGTGAGAGGGGGTTGTTAGTGTTGAAATTCCTCATCTTTAAATATTTTTTAACAGTTTATCTAAGTTGCTTTTGTTTAGTAGTTGCGCAAAATATTATCAGTTGCCTATTTCGTAGTCAGAACTGAGTTATTTTAGATATAATTGGGGCTTATGACCGCCTTATATAATGTAATAGAAATTGTTAGTGCCGTCTGGAATGTGTGCGTTTTCTCGGTGAACTGCTTCTAAAAAATAATAGCTTAAGTATATAATTAAATTCATTTTGAACTATGAATAGATTTAGTACACTTTTAAGTATAAAATATGAAGTATGTTTGTATGAAATTAAGATAGTGGTATAAATATGACTGTGCTCACAATTAACTTAACCACACATCACGTAACGTGACAATCATGTAAAATTATAAGTGTATTGGCCGATGATAATTATATTATTCCAACTTAAATTTATTTAAAAACCTTCTAATGTAAGTTATTAAAAACTAAAATGAACGTATTAAAATAAAGTTCAATTTTATTTACTGAACATATTGAAAAAAGTTTTTTTTAATTTTCAATAACAGAATAATGATTTTAATCTTTAAAGTTATGTAAAATAAATCAGTAAAAATTAATCACTGTGATCTACAAAAAATCGTTCTCCATATAATTATATTCCACATCCACATCCACTTGGAAATCTACAAAATATTTCTAGAAATCATCTACATTTTCAATCACCAATAAGTAGAAGAAATTTTTGGTTTTCATGCGAGGCTGAATAACATGTTTAGACTCTTTACAACCTAAATATGCAGTTACAGACAGCAGAAAATATATTTTTTATCAAACGTTCGAAAATATAGTACAGTCACGTCCTGTATGAGTATATTACACGGTTGTTAATCTTGTTATTTTCATGTACATTTACCGTTCACGCTATAAAGTGTAATCAACTTTAAATATTAAAAATACGACATTCTTTTGATACAGTCATACAGATGATACAAAATAGTTTCATCCAGCCATCCAGGCTCTCCCAGTATCTTACAGATAGGATATACCATCTAGTTGGTACTTTAGATAGGTAATTTTCTTTATTAACGATAGTGTGGTAGAAATAAGAGAGGGTTTTTTTAATCCAAGTCCATTGTATGGTAAATACTCAATAGACTTCTCGAAACACGTGGAAAAGTAGTCATTGAATAAGGGGAAGTCTCCGTGTAGGTGTTTTGAATAATTATAATCAGTAATGACAAATATTAAGATATTACGATGTAAAAGCATGATGATATAATGTAATAAATATTATAATCTTAAAATATGACCAGTTTTTCGATGTCTATAAAATACTTATGTCTAGGGCTAGGATTTTAATGATCCAAAAAACCTAAAAAAATGACGTTAAAATAACCTAAAAATGACCTTAAAAAATTCCCAAAAGATAAAAAAAAAATGTTTTTAAAATGTTATAAAAATGCATTATCAATTATTATTTAATAATTAATATTTCGGTACAAAATTATTTAAATTATAATATTATAAAAAAATAGCAAAAAAAAATGTTAATTTAAGATTTTCTTGATATGAATAATAAAGTTTGAAGTTTGGACTTATCATGCACTATTATGACTACTACACACTGTACTCTCCACATCACTGTCATTTAATTTAACGATTAAGATAACTCGCTGTATCGAAGATTATTCTCTACACTATCTCTATAATTGAAATATTGAATATGATATTATTTCTGTTACAAATTCAAAACTTTTATCGAGAATATCTAGTGTAAATGAAAATGAATACAAATATTACCTAGATTTCAAAAAAGTATAAAAAATGCCCGTAAAATTGAAAAAATGACCTAAAAATGTTATAAAATGACCCAAAATCCGTAAAAGTACAAAAATGCAAAAAAGAGCAAAATCAAAACTATACGTTTGGACTCGTATATGACCAAATCACATTTTGTGCTTGAAAAGCTATGTCCTGTACATCCTAAAAATAATGCAAAATCCTATACTATCCTAGCCTTACTTATGTCCAATAAATCGATACGAAACGCTGAGATCGTAGTCTGTTCGCAGTAATGGAAGCGCAACGAGATGAATTGTATTTCGTGGTCTCCCTCTACGTGTCCATTGTATAGAACACAGGCATACCGTGCCTCGGTGTCTATATACTACAATATAGCGAATCATTGTGTGTATGCATATTGCGTATTTGAATAAATTTAGGAGCTGCAGTATTATTTCCACTAAATAATAAATATGACCGTGCTGACTCAATGATTACAATGTGTCGATATGTTAGATTCTGAGTGAAGCGAAGGATCTTATGGTTTTACAATGATGTTTATTTTTTTATTTTTATTTTTTTTTATTTTTTATTTTTTCTGTAAACACTTTTTCGTATAGAAATCCTTGTCCAAAAGTTTAATCCAGCAACTTTATAGATTCGAAATTGAACTGAGATGGTACTTTAGACAGGTCATTTTTCCAAAATCTCCATAGTTTTTCCAGTAATCAAGAATAACGATCGAAAAACTGAGTAAAAACGGTAAAATCGGTAAAAATCCGTCGTAAACGAGATTTTCACTGTTCAGATTTTAGGTATTTAGTCATGAATCGAAAAGTATTGAAGCTAGAAACTTGAAAATTTTATCCAATATCAAATACATACTTTTTTATATTGGACAACATTTTCAGAACAATTATAGCACTTTTGACTTAAATATAGAACTTTTAATTCACCAAATTGTTTGAAAGTTTTTATGTAATATAATTTTAAATATTTGACAAAAAGTTCTGGAAATTTAATATGACCATACTAATATACCTACCTAATTATCCTAACAAAAATTCAAAAATCGTGACTCAGGATTTTTTTTTATACACACTTTAATAAATTATTATACGATTTTTTACGATATTGTCTGATTTCTTTTAAGTTTATTTCTAATGAAATATTGAGTATTTGTTAGAAAGTTCTGAAATTTTAATACAAGTTTACTCTTACACTAAACTATCAATACCGAAAAAATATCAATAATCGTGACTCAAGATTTTTTTCCAAGCATTTAAGTAAATTATTATCACGATTTTTACAGAATAAACAGTTTTTATATTAATTTTCAACTTTAAATATTTATATATGAAAATTGGTTCATCCTACTATAATGAAATTTTTGATTCAGATATAACAACATGTTTAAATCTATTGTTAAAAAAACTCATCAAAAATTATACAAATAACCGTAAAATACGTAAACAGTATTTAAATAGTAATATATTATATTACACTGAAGCTTTGCTAAGAATCGTTTTATACTAAAGAAATGAGTCATCATTTATTTAAGACTTAATACGTTCATCACTATTATATCTTGTCCGAGGACCGAAGGGACGAAGGACGAACTTGTACCACCATCATCTAACTTACCAGCTTTTTACGATATAATTATTATACGATTTAATATATAATATTACACTGAAGCTTTGCTCAGAATCGTTTTATA
Organism: Therioaphis trifolii; assembly: GCA_027580255.1. NCBI lineage: Eukaryota > Metazoa > Arthropoda > Insecta > Hemiptera > Aphididae > Therioaphis > Therioaphis trifolii. Next base: position 121,159,188 of record CM050404.1, read on the forward strand.
CTAAAGAAATGAGTCATCATTTCTTTAAAACTTAATACATTCATCACCAATATCTTGTCCGAGGACCGAATAGGATTCCCGATACACTAAACAATCTCGATACCGTTTACAGTCATTACCACTAATCGACCATTTACACATGCACGTAAGAATTAGATATACATGTATAATGGAAACGATAGAATATTGATTTTCGTTATTTTTTTTGTCTATCTTTTGACAACGGGACATTTTAGTATCCCGAAGATTCCTCGGGGGACAACGGGACAACAATACAAAAAACAGGGAGTTCCCGTTCAAAACGTATGGTCACCTTGCGTATAACATAATATGTATTGGCACATGAAAGGATGGGCGTGAAAATCAAGTTTTCGAAACTGGGAACCTAAGACATGTGTTCTCGAGTTACTTTTGGTTTAAATCGTCAAAACTCTTAGTAAAATAAAAATTTTAGTATTTATATTATTCATAGATTGTTTTTTACTTTTAGTGTTCATATTATTTCAATTTTTTTAATTAGTTTAAACTATAATAAATACTTATAGAAGTACTAAGAGATTTATTTTTATTGATTTCACATTGCAATTTCAAATATTATGCATTACAAAAAGCAATAGAGTTAGTTTGTAATAATATTATTTTCTTTCCTTGGGAATTAATTTTTTTCCCGCCGAAAAATGAAGTAACTCAAATAATTTATCCTTATTATGACCGAAAGTCAGTGAGTTACAGAAAGATATAAAAAAAAAAAAAAAATTGTGATTTACCATCCAATTCTATAAAATACAAATATTAAAAAAACCTAAACATTAAAAATTGAAATCTAGAATAAGAATTTAATTTAGAAATCTTTAAACTGCTCTTCTGAAAAATGATAAAAGTGAGTAACATCCTTCTTCGCTGGGGACTTCGATATGTGGATAATGTGTATAATGTTCCCTTAGTAATTTTTTTTAAATACTTTAAATTTGTAAAATATTTTATCAAAATGTCCATATTTTTCATGTTATATATTTCGATAGAACAATTCCATCGAAATAAATTTAAAGCTATTTCCATCCTATTACTTTATAGTGATACATTGCCAAAGTACAAATGATGACCTATCAGATATTAATAATATACATCCTAAGAGATCCGCATAAGGATCCACTATGAATAGTCATAAAGTCATCATTTCTTTAAAACATTCATCATCAATATCTTGTCCGGGGACCGAAGGGACGAAGGACGAACTTGTACCACCATCATCTCACTTACCAGCTTTTTTTTATAATTCATTACGTGTGTAACATAATATCATATAGATATTTTTAACGAAATATATGTTAATAACAAACTGTTAAAAATAATATTTTGAGCACATGCTTAGCAGTATGCTTGTACTAGAGCACCCTAAGTATTGATTTCCTAGTTCAGTTTCAAAATTACTGTTATTTCCATTCCGTTCATTTCGATATGAAAGAACTTAATATTTCGTGCTCTCTGCTATCTATATTATGACATTTATTAAATGTTAGGTTTTTAAAATTTCGATTGACTATTATCTATACTGTATTTATAATAGCATTATCTTGTTTTAAATATATCTTTATTGCTTTATCCTTCAACTGTCTATGATGTAATAGAGAATGTGGTACTTTACTGTAGATTTTACTACAGCCAATAGTCGTCATGGTTATGTTGTAATGGCCGTGTACAGATGTATTTATTTACAAAACGTGTAAGTTATAAACTTAATTCTACTTTGTGAAAATATTAAAAATGATGAACTATTTCGACATTTCTAGAAATATAGTGAAAATATGAATATTAGTCATCTTTTATTTTGATTTAATCTAAAAGACCCAAAAATACAGTTCTACAATTATTTAACTCATAACATAAAACGTATCTGAAATATAATTGAAAATCAAATATTGAATTCTACACACAATTAAGTAATAATTTATTTTTCGTTTTTTTTCAATGATAATATGTGTTTATACTGTAATACATGTATATATTACAGGTAATGTAAACATTTAGGTAATGCAGACATTAGCTATGCATGTTGGCTAATCTGTAATTTTTCGTTTATGGACATAAAATATTAACACTATCCGGATAATGTTAACGTTAACCAGTCAATACTGAATAGTGTTAAAAGTTATACTTGTTCTGGAGTAATGATAAATAGTCGCTCAATCCACCAAAACGGCCCTACCTAGGGCCACTGCAAATAAAAACTGATGAGGTAAAACAAAGCTATACGCGAGGACATGAATACTGCTGACGGCGTAGCATTTAACAAGGCCCTTCTTACACCAAACTTACCCCCCCCCCTGACGCACCAGCATCATCCCCGTGGATTATCCACCGGCTCTTTACATCTTTAAATCAGAAGGCACGGGTAAACTGATACGTTCATATTATTTTATATTCTTATATACGCGTATATAATAAAAAATAATACCTCTGCGGGTCATTTAGACCAGCGGTTCCCAATTCGTGTGAAGCCACGGACCCCTAGCTATAACTAAAATTGGTCCGTGAACCCCTTTTTTGTAAACACTTACTTTCAACTTTATTTCATTATGAAAATGAAAAATAAATCTGTACGATTTATTTTAAATACGATTTAATTTTTAATTTTATAAACATTTTCGTAATATAATAGAAACTGATTTTCTCAAAAAAAAAAAAAATATATATATATATACTTATATAAAAAAAATATTTGATTAAACACCTTCAAATCTTTATGAGACAAGCGAAATCTTTCTTTTTTGTTCATAATTTCGTCCAAGTTCTGCTGCTTGCTTGATATTTTAACTCTTATATCAGCGTCAATATTAAGTCTATTACCATATTTGTTTTTCATGTAACAGTAGGTAGAAAAAGCTTGTTCACATCTATATGATGTGCAAAAGGGGATAATGTATCTTAAAGCTTTTTCGAACAGTTGCTTTCGATCATTTTTAACAATTAACCAAAAACCAATTAGTTTTTTATTGTTGAACATATTTTTCATCGTTCCATTAGTTATCAAATCAATTAATTAATCTTGTTCCTGTTCAGAGAGATTTTCTAATTTTTTAATATCACAGGAAAATGGATTTCTTATCAACGTATTTTTTGGGCCAGGCTGATGAAAATATATGACTATTAACTACATTATATATAACTACAAAGTTACTAATTTCAATAAAGTAAAATAAAAATATCACTACAGAACAACACAACCGCGGACGCCGTAAAATCAACAAGCGGACCACCAATTGGGAACCGCTGATTTAGACTAATAAACAGACATGATACCAAAACTTAAACGCTCCGTTACACATTATTTCAAATTAAGTAAGAATTTTTGTTAGTATTCTGTATACTATAGAATCACATAATAAGCGTTGTACTGCCAGAGTATAATAACTTATCGTTCTTAACTTATGATTTATCTTAATGATAAAGAAAAAAATAAATGGATCTAATATTCTTGGTAGGTATAGTATCTTAATTGAACGATATTTTTGTCACAACTTTATACGTTATAAAACACACGACGCCGATCTATAATCTGTTTTTACCCGTGAAATTCGCAAGTGAAACTGTTAAGTGTTTTAGTTTTATTTATTTAAATATAATGGAATAAAAAGAGTTTTTTTTTTACTTATTCGAGAAACTTTTTCCCGACAAACGAGAAGATTCATCTTATTTATCCTGAATATAATTAATGAATTGAAAACCGCCAGTAAATTTCGTCGTTTAAATAAATTTAAAATTATTAATATCGGAAGAGAAAATAAACTTATAGCACTATAGCACCCGTCGAAAAAGGTTGCACAAACGTATTATATTACGTAAAAAATGACGAATTATATGATACACTAAATGCAATACACGTTAATATTGATCATGGTGGGAAGCATTGAATGATTGCAGAAATAAAAAAAAATACTAAAATTTAACCAAAGAATTTGTACTTTTGTTCTTAAAATTCTGCGTACCTTGCCAAACAAAGTTGTCATCTAAAAAAAAGGCCTTGTAGTTAAGCCGATTATTTATTCAGAAATGAATGATCATTGTCAGGCAAATCTCATCAACATACAATCACAATCCGATTGCGAATTTCACTTTATTGTGGTTTGCCAAGTTCATTTAACAAAATGTTTTTAATTGCGGGATTTGATGTAAAAAACGACTGAAGAAGTGGTGACCAATATTTTAGATATATTTTGTATTTTTGGAGCACCCGTTATTTTACAATCAGACAATGGGCGTAAATTTGTTAGTAAAATTATAAATTATTGAAAATTATGTGGCCGACTTTAAAAATAGTGAATGGTAAACCGCGCCACAGTCAAAGTCTGGGTAGCATGGAAAAAGCTAACCAAGATGTACAAATGGTAATGTGAATGCAAACTAATAACGAAAAGTCTTGGAAAAAAGGGTTGAGATGTGTGCAGCTAATGGAGAATAAAGAGCTTCATTCCGGTATCCAAAGGTAATTCAAAAATTAGTTCCTATTTAAATATGTATCATAATGTTATCAGTGTTCGACACGATCAATAAAAAAGTCAACGCATTAACTTTGGTGTTGAGTTTCCATTAAAATTAACACTTTCATGTTCACGTTCATTTTTTTTTTTAGAATGCGTTTTTTTTTGGGGGGGGGGAAATGTTAAAGCTTTGAAGACTGCAAAGAGAATTTGTTTAAAAAAATTGATTTCGTGGGAAAATGGTTAAGTGGCAGAGTCCATTTAAGTCTTAATTTAAAATACCAAAAATTTAAACAAGAAAATACGTTGTTCTTTGTATGTAATAGTTGTTCTTTGTTGATTACTCAAAAAGTAAGACATATCGAAGACGTCAAAAAGTATGATGCGCAAAATCAGTTATTGTCTTGAACACAGAAAATACGATGATACAAAAAAAAAAATATTTAAAAATATTAATTTTTGATAATTTTTAAAATTTAACCACGATTTTATGAAAAACTTGGTTTTTCAGAAGTTTTTTTCCATTACTTTTGAGTTTTGAAATAACTTCCACAGACGATTTATTCATATGCCATTGAATTCAACAACCAAAAACCTACATAAAAAAAAAGAATGATAATAATTATTCCAATAAAGTGTAGTAATTTCAACAATTATATTTTGTATTTTTGTAATGTTACTATAAATATAATATAAAACTATTTATACATCAGTAAAAATTAAAGCCAAAGGGGGAATAGGGCATAATATGTCCCACTGATTTTCCCCGTAAATACGCCACTGTAATATGTACGTACTTACTACGTAGTACGTACCTACATATGATAGTATACGAATTTCGTTAAATTTATAATTGCTTATACCTGTAGGTACAACGCACACCAATATTAAGTGTATCGTACATCACTATTAAATTACAACGCAAATGAAATTTCAACTCTTTTTTTTTATTTATAAATGATTTACACAATTTATACTACTATGGCACAATTAGTAGATTTGAACGATTATTTATACACATAAATTAAATAAAAAAAAAAAAAATACGTCGTACCTTTAAATAATAAAGTACATAAAGCGTGAATATTTTGAGTAAAGCAGCGACCCATTAGTAGGTAACACTTTCACATGTGATACTCTTGTTAATTAAGTTATTACAAAGATTTAATTATTTAATTAATTATTATTAGTTGTTATTATATTTGATAGTTATTATGTGACAATAAATCTCGGCACCACTTCCGTTTCAACCATCTCAGGGGGGAGGGGGGTTACCGGAGATTGTAGGATTAGCAAAATTTCTGACGAGATGATTGATATGAGACAGAGTAGTGCGGTCATGGAAACGTTTATAATATATTTTAGCTTCGTAGACTGAGGGCATTTTGAGGTCTGTATGTATGGTGCAGTTAGAAATATAGAAGGTAGTATTTAGTTATTTGCGAAGTGCAATATTTTGAAATGTTTGAATTTTGTTTATGTTAGTTTTATTTGCGTTTCCCTAGAGCTTTCGACCATATGTCCAGATAGGCCTAAGCAGTGATTTATACATAAGTAGTTTAGTATTGATGTGAGTGTATTTATTATTGTAGATGAGGTTTTTTAGTAAGCGTAGGCGTAGACGTAGATTTAGATTTGTTCTTTTGGATTTCATATGCTGAGCCCATGTCAGCCTTTTATCAATGGTTATAGACCAAGATATTTAACATTCAGCGCACTAGGAATTAAAGTGTTGTAATTAAAGATATCAGGGCCTGCGGCAAGTCTAAGGATAAATGTTGAATGCACAGATTTGGACTGATTTATTCTGAATCTCCAGTCAGTGTACCACTTTTCCATAAGATCGGGGTGAAATTGGAAGTTTTGAGTAGCTACAAGGGGATTAGAGTGTATAGATAAAATTGCCTTATCATCCGCATAATCGGCAACCATTATATTAGGCGTAGTTGGTTGGTCTGAGGCATAAATATTGTAAATTTCAACTAAACAAAAAATCAGGAACGTTTGAATGTATGATAATATATTTCGATTTTATTTTCGGGGAGTATAAAAATTTATATTGTTTACTTTTCTGTTGGTGCCACTGAATTGATCATACTCATCACAATACATCTGGAAAATAAATACACACACACATATATATAGCCTTATAGGTATACTAATGTTAGAATAATTCGTGAAAGTATGCATCAATAATTATATGTGTAACATATAATAATATATCGCATTGTATAATGATTAGGTACTGAATGTAATAGTATAGTGTCATTATAATTTAACACGGTACTTGATTCTTTCCTCAACTGCAAAACAATTTTACCGCAATTTGAGCGTTAGCTTTCTTTCTGGTAATTCTTTATTAGATGGAACAACAAAAAAATGTTTAATAATAATTACAAAATGTACCATATTTACAATAGGAAGTGTGAAACGTATTTTTATTTTATGGATAGCCAATAGAGAATAGACTTTAATATGTTTATAGGTACAAACATATAGGTGTGGTTAATATCAACCAAATTATAAACTTACAGGTAGAAAGTAGACCGATACCTACTTAGATAAAAAATCGTGTACACATATGTACTAATTATCATTTGTATTTTGAAATGAATTGTAACGTTGATTTAAATAATGACGTTCCGTCATCTTCATCTAGTAATTGGTATGATTAGGGCAGTATTTTATGGGGTACGACTCAGATGAGCAATAGTTGTCCGAGATGTTACATTTAAAGAGACGGTGAAAAAGTAGTCAAATAAAATGAAATAACAAATAATATAATTATAATTCATTCATTTACTTTTTCATTGTCCTGTGTGATAGTTCATTTTTACGAGGCATTTCTATATTTACCACTGTTTTACTAGGTATACACTTTAAATGAACATGTAATATTAGTTCATTTTTTTATTCTTGGTCGAAAAAGAACAATTGAAATTACACAATTAAAAAGTACATATTTCTTTTACAATAGTAAGATATAGATAAGTATAATGTATGCCATTTAAGAATAGGTAGTAGGTACTATAAATCACGTTGGTAAAATACACTAAAAAAAGTTCGTAGTTGAATCACTTAAACCAATTGAATGTACCAAAAATATACGAGAACTTTAAAAAATGTTATTAGGTACGTAAATAAATTAGATTTAATAGTTTAAAATAAAGCTGTACTGATAAACAGATTAGGGCATCATTATATAAATTTAATCTGATGCTGTTAAACCTGAGAAGTAATTATATACCGACATTTTAATTATATTTTTAAAATGTGCTTGCATCCTATTTCGAAACATAGGTATAGGTATATTGGGGATTTATTCCTGGGGGCTTTTTTACTGGAACAATTTACTGGAGATTGTATTTCGATTAACATTTAATTTATTATTATGTGTATACAATATACATATTCATAAATTGTGCTGCATAAAATATAATGTTTACTTATAATCAAGTCTGTTCACTTATATTTCTGTTGTTTGACATTATTGACATTATTGACATTATTGACATTATTGCATTTCCCTTGAATTTCGACTTATGGAGGTATATATATATATACATATATGTATATGGGAAATGCAATTTTTTCGACTTATAAAGGTTTCGCCTTACTAAGGTTTTCGATTTACCGAAGTTTTAGAAAAAATATTCGACTTAAAGGGTTTTTTATTCAGAAGTATTATATACAATGTAAAAAAATGTGATATATAGGTTATTTAAATTAAAAAAATATAATTCAACATGTGTTTACATAACACCGCACACGCGTAATCGATCGATCGCAACTGACAATACCATAGAGTAAGAATATAATACTGACAATACTGATACAAATGAAAAATACCGTAGTGTGCCAAGGTTAGTTAATACATATGATAATAAACACAATAAACGCGATTAGATAAAATTATCGGAACGTTTAGACCAGTGTTTCTCAACTGGTGTTCCGTGGAACCTTAGGGTCCCGTGAGTCGGCGCCAAAGGTTCTGTGAAAATCTTGAGCCGAAAGTATCCGACAACCGACTTATTTAAATGTACAAAACATAATATGTCAGTATTATTATTATATAAAAAATATGGGAGTTCCACAAAAATTTCAAGCTCTTGTAAAGGTTCCGCAAGTAAAAGAAGTTGGGAAACATATATATATATATGTGTAGGAAATATTTGTTTTTTAGAATTTTTTTTAAATTTATATTTTCTAATTTAGAACTTTTTAAAATTCAAAGTAAATAAAAAATAAACATTTTGATTGAACGAAGAGAATTGAAAGAATGAAAGATTCTGTACAGTGTACACCCAACACTATTATCTTGTCTGGGTACAGTAGTATATCCATGATGCGAAGTATGTCCGTCTTTTTTAAAATTTTAATTTTAATTTAAGTCACGAAATTTCATTAATAATTACTAAGTAATTTATCAACGGTAAAATTAAAGGAATAATATTATGAAAAAACAAAGATTCTAACATTTTCATTTTGAACTTTCAAATATTGAATTAGTCTTTTATTACAAAATAATTAATTTGATATTTATACTTAGGAATTTCATTTATGGCGGTATCTGAGAAGAGTGAACCAATTGGTATTATTTTAAATGGTGAAACACTTAGAGATAGAGTTAAAAAGTATGTAATTCGCCCCGTCAGGTATTTTTTGTTCCTTGGACGAGTTAATAATAGGGATGGGTGTATTGTATTTTAAAGAAATAATAAATCATTTTTTTATTTAAACGATTCTGAGCAAAGCTTCAGAAATAAAGTATACCGTTTGGATGGAACAGTTTTTTTCAATAAGACAATAAATATTTCAAGTTGAAAATTGACGTAAAAACAGTTTATTACGTAAAAATTGAATGATAATTAACTTAAACGCTTATAAACAAAATACTGAGTCACATTTTTTGAAATTTTTTCAGAATAGTCAGAGAAATGTGTTATTAAATTCATATTAAATTTTCAAAAATTTTTGTCCAATATTTAAAACTTTAAAAGAGAACTTTTTTAAAACAAGGTGTTTTTAAAGTTCTATATTTAGTCCAAAGTTGGTAATTTTTTAAAAGTATATAATAGCACGTCAATAATATATGGTGAAAATTTCAAGTTTCTAGCAATATTACTCTTGGAGTTGTGACGAAATTACTGATGTCTATTTAATGAAAATGTCGTTCACGGCTGATTTCGCCGTTTTTGCTCTATTTAAGGCTGTTTAAGCTTAGCAAAAAAGCTGATAATACGCGTAGGTACACACGGTACCTATAAGAACAAAAATAAACTAAACGCACAGACATCTTAACAAATTGCAGTACGATACAAATTAAAAATAGGTACAGGTTTTTTTCCTTTTTGTGTAAGATTGTACCACGATTTATAGGTACTAAATAAATAAATTTACAAAAAACGGCCCAAGGGCCACCTATCACCCCCCTTATAACCGCCACTGAACCTTGTCTTTGCATGTTGACGTGAAACATTATATCTTACGACTCATCACGTCTATGAGTGTAGAATACTTTTTCATTTCTTCGATTTAAACTAAAGTACTGGTATTGTTTTGTATAAAAACCCATTTTAGCACAAAAATTTGGTTTTTGAAAAAAAAAATCACTATATTTTATCGCGTTAGTCGTTAGATAATATTTGACAATGTTGGAACTTGGAGCCTAAATTTAGATCTCAATTATGCTGTATTTATTTATATTGTATTTATAGTTAACAAACATACGCACTAGTATTCCCTGAAAGAAAAATAGTATGCAGTCGAGGTCTATCCGAATTTTTCGTCTCGCGTGAGTAGGTAGCATACGATTCTGTAAGTGATGTAACGTTTCTATTGCCGAAAGAATCGTACTGATGACTCAACGTGACCGCAACGTTACGTTAATTATTATTATGACTATTATTAGTTTATTACAGTAACTTATTCTTCTCGTAATTGTAGTAGGTAGGTAGGTAGGTACCTAATTACGTACCTACTTTTCGTGGCACTGCGTCGTTACGTGGTATCAAGTGTCTAAGTCATAAAACGATTTTTTATCAATACCTATTGCAGAGCGTACCGACGCGCGACGTGACCATAATAATGGGAAAGGTATCGTTTGAAGTCATCTAAAACGAAATATGCGGATTGAATTAGAAATCTTGATTAAGCGCCAATTGATTTAAAAGACGCTATAGTTAGGAACACGAATAATATGATAGATCAAACCCCAAGGCGTGTTGCACAACCGATAAGTTAAAATGGTATCTGAAAAAAAATATTTAAACACATTTTATACTTATTATTCTTGTAATACATTATTTTTTATATTTTTTGGAAACTTTGTATATGATTAGTTTCGACAATTAATTCTAGTCGATGGTCACAATTCTAGTCATTATTAATATTATACAATTATTCCAAAATGTTAGAGAACAATTTTAAAAAAAAACGTTTTATTTAGTATCTTTATAATAAAAATAATAAAATATAAATGATTATTATTTATTATTTATTATTTATTATTATTCAATTTTTTTCAACTTCTTCTCCTTAAAACAATTTGAGATATTTTGTTCGACTGATTCGCTTTTTGATCCATAGACGGTCTATTACACCATTTTGTTTACTTTAGATATATTTTTTCGATTTAGTTAAATTATTATTTTTTTGCTATATCTCGGGGCAGGGTGAATGGGGTTTCTTTGAAGCGGTTGCCTTACGACCAATTTAAAGTGGGCTGGTGTTCTAGTAAATCAACGACCCCCATTTAAAAATAATTTTCTCTCCTGTTTTATAGACGTCTTGGCTAGTTATTGCTATTCTAATTTTTGAAATGATAATAATCGAATACTTGATGTCATAATAATTAACTGCATATGTTTATAAAATTCTGATTTTGGAAAGTGTTGTAGTTACTACTTATCATAAATCACTAACATGAACGATTGGAAATGATGTTATTAAGTTTTGAACTTTAGACTAAATGAAACTGTCTTCTTTGAAGAATAGTTTTCTGGAAAAAAAAATGGTACTTCGTTGGTGGATGAGTAGGAGAAAGGTTACAAAAATGAACACCATCATTACAATTAAATTTTCGTGCATATATTATTATTAGTTCGATGATTCCCATTTTCAGTTGTTAACCCACACATTCCATGAGTCTGGCAAATTCAAAGCTTTGAATTGACGTTTTTTAATGCAAATTTTCGAACCAAATTTTTCGTATGTTCACGTGATACGTATACAATCGAACGATCGAAAAAATCCAATAATTCACTAGCTTCTGGCGAAAAAATTGTCATCTAATAGTTAATATCTTTATCAAAATCGTGTAATAAAAAACTTCTATACAGTACCTAGTACCTACCTCTAAAATAACAAAAAAAAATAACTAAAATTGTCGTTATTTGTACATTAAATTTGTAAACCTAATTTTTGTAATTTTCAGTACTATATTTTTTTTTATTTGCCACAATGTGGACTTTTCTTCACCATTTTTTTTTTATGATTTTCACCCTTCTGACTAACCTGGCAATAATAATATACAAAAATAGGGAATTTATTTCGTTAGAGATGTTAAAAACGGGCGGACAACAACGAAAACCATTTTAAACCGAACAACCGTGTTATCTCCAGTGAATTGATAATAGTAGCACAATGAGAGTAAACATTGAGACGACATGATTAAAGTGTACGGAGTGTGGAGCGAATGAAAAAAGTGGATTCGTAATGAAACGTCGTAAAAAATGTTTGCACCGGACAAATTTTTTTACGCACTTCCGCGCAGCCGGATTACACCTCTAAGACACCGCTCGGAGAACGTTTCGCTCGGTCATCGTCTCCGGTCTCGTGAAAGCGTGTAAAACGAAAAGACATTCGGGTTACACAACGCGCCGACGGCGGTGGCAGCGTCGCAGCGACGGTGACGCACGGCTGCCGCGACGACACGGCACTACGGCAGCAGCGTCGTCGTTATCACCGCGACGCGCGACGTCCAGCTGCTGTCCACACGATACGTTATCGGTTATCTGTGTTATCAATCCGTTCGTTCCGTGGTGTTATCACCGTGAGACGGTTTGTCGCCGGGCGGGGGGTCAGGGTGAAGAGTTATCAGAGGGATCCGCGCCCGCCGTTCCAGCAGCAGCTGCAGCTGCTGACCCGGACCGTGATAAACGGGCCCCTCCCCCGTCCCGCCGTCTACAGATCGAGATCGTGTGGAACGGAGGTGGCGGAGCGAGCGGCCCCTGTCGAGCAGCTGTAAGTTGGTGGCGGCGGCGGCGGCGCGTTGCCAGAGACCGTCACCGTTCGCCCCTGTCCGCGCCCAGTGCCCCAGTGTGCGTCGTACTCTGTTGATAACCGGTCGTCGACACCATGTTCTTCGTGCGCTTCGGTCTGGTTTCGATTCCCGTTTTCGCGCGCATCACCGACACCGCGGTCCAGTGAAGACGTCTCGCCCGAGAGGACCGGTCCGTCGCGTCGCACCAGTGTCACGTAGCCGAGGCACTCGCTCTCTTCCTCTCCCGGGATTCGTGCCGCGAATAATCCCGTCCACGTCCGACCGAGTTAAACGCGAGTCAAACTCGCGCGGTCGTCGTCCGTACTCCGTAACTCACCGCCACCGGTGACGTTACGTAGGCGTGTTTCGTGTCCATAGCACAGCGCCGTTATACACGCACGCAAGATGAATTCCTTCTCGCTGAACAACAACAAGTGAGTCGCTCTTTCGTCGTGGCGGGACGTAATGCCTAATAATGCTTATTTGATGAAAATAATTTATAACGTATTCGGTTTCCACTGGAAATACAACGATAATCCCTGGTCTGTGTGTGTGTGTGTGTGTATACAATACGTTGGTCCGTACTAATAGTACTCTTCCGATGTGTACATCCAACTACTCGTTCTGGTTTAGCTTTTGCCATCTGCTCTGTCAGTTTTTCGTTGGACATCGTTTACAACATTTGTGATATTTTCCTTGAAAATCCACTTTGTTCTTTTTCGCAAAACGCCCGAATATGGTTACATTATTTCGTAGCAGAAATTCTTCTTCTTTGAGTTCCTATCTGTTCCAGATGTTGGACATCATAATTGCAATCTCATTCCTGTCAAGTGATGCCCGAAATAAAACAATCGATGTTGTATTGTACCAGTCGCGGAGATTCTTCATCCAAGATGTTCATCTTCTTCCGACATTTCTTTTTCCTTCTATCTTTCCTTGTAATAGAAGTTGGAGTATATTGTATCGTTGATTATTTCTCATAATGTGTCCCATGTATGATGTATTCTAGCTTCCGTGCTTTTATTATAGTTAATAGCTCCTTCTGCTTACCCATATTTTCTAAAACCCTTTGGTTATTAATTCGATCTGTCCATGAAATTTTTAACATTCGCCTGTACCACCACATTAGGTAGTTGTATAGAATACCGATAATATCTACTAAATGTTGAATAATATCTGGATATATATGATTATATATGATTTTGAGTTAATCATTTGAGGAAACTATCCCCCCAATACATACAAATGTCTTATATATGACATACATTTTCCCCAGTTGTTTATTTGCATTTTGAAGTTTTTAGATATTATGCTAAGTCTATAGATTCCAACTCAATTTCCAGTGTTACAAGTATCTCTTCTAAGTATTACCATACACATAAGTCAATAATTTAAATAGGTAAAGTGTGTATATTTTAATTAGGTTAGTATTTTTTTTATTTATTAAACTAGTTGTAGTTGTTATTTTATTAACTAGTTATTCACTTTAAATAAAAGGTATTCACAATTGTACTAATATTATATTCAATAGTAGGTATACTTCCTTCTGTATAAAATTTGTTTTTATAAATTTCTCTTTTTTATAAAACCTTACTTTCTCAATTATGTGAACTTATTTTCATAGATGTCTTATGGAAATACAATGGTTCTTAATATACTTTTTTTCTATATGATTTGAGAGTCATGATTAGATTATAATTTATAATTTATTTTATATGAATGTTATTAGTTATTTGTTATACATGTCTATCTATATGGAATGACCTACACGAATACAATAAAAAATTGAAAAATATGTTTTTATGTTTAATCATGTATGATAGTAATATGAATAATTTTAAAGAAATATTGGCTAACTGTTTTCATTTTCCCTAAATGTTGTTAGCAAAGACAGCAGTTACCGAGATAGTTACCTATATCTTAGTTTTATGTGTTGTATAGGTACCTCATCTTTATTACAGTTGTATATACAATAAAAATGTCAATATCTATCTATTGAATTTTCATGTCAAAAATAAGTGTAAGTAATATAATTACATTCCTATTAGATACTCATATTGTATAATATATCTACTAATGTCTATCTTCAGGTATAAATAGATAGGTACAATATTTGTAATACTAAATTCTTACGTGGTTCATTTGCCTATTTCGTTTAATTTATTGAACTCATATTATTTACTAAAACATATTTCAATATGTATTGTCATTGATCATAGTTATTTTTATTATAATTTTTCAATGACATCCGTTTTCACAAATATATAATAATATGTTTACTGATGACTGCTACATCTATATGATAATTTAGTGATTATAACATGTTAATTATTACTGTAGGTATCCTAAAGTTGAAATTTTAGTTTACTTAGTCATTACCTACAATGAGTTTCTTATTCTTCAATATGTTTTGTTGTATAATTATTATTTTATGAAATGTAGCAAACTAAAAAAAATATCAGGACCTATATAATTACTTTATATATTGGTTCATTATTAAACTCTATGTGTTAGTAATATGCAGGTAAGTTTTATCACCTACATTTAGGTGTGAGAAATTTAATGATGAATTCAACGCTATTCAATATGTATACTATTCATTATATCTCAAGCATTAAGTTATAGCATTAATTAAAAAATTATTTTGTTTTTTCAAAACTAGGCACCTATGGTATTTACTTACTATTTATGTACCTAAATTTAAATTAATTATGATACCTACCCAATCGATACATTTTTTACTATTGATTTTTTCATCATTTTCTTCATAACTAAGTGTTTTTGTATCTTCTTTTCTCATTTTCAAACACCATTCTCTTAATCATACTATCATTGTGTGATATTTTATTGTCTTACATAGAAGCTGAGAAAAAAAAAAGTATTGAACTTTTAATGAATGTAAGTTCTATGTTAAATCTAATTAAAGACAAACACAGTCCTGTTAAATATTTTTCTTTCATTTATCAATTAAACTTAAAATATATTTTCTGGATGTAATCCAACATATTTATGACCCTTCAAAGTTAACAATCTCAGGCTGCTTTCTTTTTCCACACTATTAATTGAATTGAATTGAGTAGGTACGATGAATAGTTGGTAGATATTCAATTTTTTTTTAGTTGAATTTTTTAAAGAATTTTCTCATAACAAATCTAATTAATTCTCTCATTATTTGTCTATAAAATCTTGTAATAATTAGATTGTACCTACAGTCTATTAAATTCATAAAATTATATTTGATTCACTTGATTAAATAAAGCATTTTACAAATATTTAATTGAATTTTTGTTTTGCGTTATTTTACAAGGTATTAACAAAAAAACGCGCCTGTTGAGAATCTTATAAAATCAACTGAAGAATCAACCTTCAGTTTCACTTTCACTTTACTTAAACCTAATAAGTATTAACTGTTGAAATTTTAAAACCTGTTTTCTCAGAACCTATATTGCTATCTAGTTATAAGTGTTGGAGAAATTTGTTGAAAAATAATTTATTTTGTTGTACACAGGTTTAAAATATCTATAAATTAACATTTTTGTATATTTAAATTATACTTTTTTTCAATTTTATTAAAAAAATCTAAATTTGATACCAATAGCAAGAGAATAGTAACTTTTTTCAAGGGGTCGAGGTTAGGCAATTTTATCGACAAGTTACAAAAATTAAAAATGTGAGGACGTTTCTTTGTATTTTCAAAAAAAAAATTATGACTGATCCTATGTAACTTCATCTTTCAAATTTTGGGTATTGTAAACTTTTTTTAAACCTATATTTTTATGATTTCAATAGTAATTATAGTACTTGTATTAAAATGGTTCTTAAAACATACACTTTAAATACCTATGAATAATTTATATTTGTTTTGCTAAAATCTCTAAGTGTTTATTTGATTTCAAAATTAAACAATCTCGTAAATCATAATCAATTCGATTAAAAAAAATAAATAAATAAATAATGCTTACATTTGATACCTATATATTTATTTTTGAATATTGGACAGAAAAAAAATATTTTCAATTCTTCTTAAAAGTATTTGTTTAGCGATACATTTTTAACCGCTTTCAAGACTTTTTTTGTTTAATTCTCTAGCACTATATTTTAAACTTATATTTTTTTAAATTTTATAAACTTAAATTGTATACATTTTACGTTTGCATGTATCTAATTATGAATATTTTTTTTATTGTTAATATTTAAAACGTAGTGTATTATGTGTTTATTAAATCATAAATGTAATTTTTCCAACCAATGAAGATTTTAGATAGATACATATTTATTCTATATGTTCATACAAAAAATACGATTAGGTCAAGGCGGTTTGTATGATTACTTTCTCTCTAGATGTATTGTGTAATTATTTGAAAAGGGAATTCGTTGATGCAACGCAACTGTATATTCTTAAATTCACTATCCATGAAAGTTAACTACATGTTAATTTGTGATAAATCGTGTATAGTTTCATAGAAATAATGCTTCTGAGATATTTTATAATACGATATAGTTTAAAGACAAATGTTTATATAAAGTTTAAAGGTAAAGGTGGAAACACTTTAAGTGAAAAATAAATCAGCGTTCAATCTCTTGTATGAATATAGCAATGAAATGTGTTTCAGTTCCTATACATAAAAGTTATGACGACTTGAACTTTACTAATACTCAATTGAAGCGTTTTACGTGTAATTATTGTTGTGGTCCTTCAACTCCGTCTGTTCACTCCATTAATCGATATCATCTTCCGATTTATTTTGAGTGTTTTCGGTACATATATGAAAATATTGTAAATCTTTAAATAGTTTATGTGTGTCAGCTTTTGCACGTTTTAAATCGTATATATCTGGGACATGGTGTGTTTTTTATCTTTATCTAGACTTGTGTGTTTTATCTTTGTATGATTTACTTTTTTGTCTTAAAAAAAGTTATATCGGGAAAATTTACTTAACTCCAATTTGAAATAAAATCGTCGAATTTAAATTAATTGTAAATACGATTATAATAAATACATACCGTTTGATTAATCTACAATTCATTATTTTGATTAGTAAGTTGTTCTTAGTTGCTTTAAAAGTTAATATGGTTAATACTTTGAATGATTTTATAGAATTTATTTATTATTATCATTTATAATATTTATTACATAAAAATCATTTTATGGAGGGTTATAACTCCAGTGAGTTTGTATCAGTTGTAAATTAACATGTGAAAAAAGTTTTTTGAATGGTAGAACCTTCAAAATCTTTCATGCGCAGATATAGATGGGCCGAGTGTTAATTATCACAAAGAATAAAGTAATAAATTATTTTTAAATATTTACTCGCCACCATGGTTTTTGCTTTTAAAACAGCTCAAGGTAGATAAAAATGACATGCTGATTGCATATTATGTCCCTCAGTTTATTGTATTATAATTATGTGTGTCTATTATGGTAAAAAAAAATGAATAGTTGGTACCTACATACAATACAATTATGTAATTCGTGTACTTTGTTCATTTTCGTTTTTAATTCTATTTATGTTCTCTATTTCATTTATTATTATTATTTTATTTATTTTTTGTGTGTTTTTGTATAATGTCTATTAAATGTTAAAATTATATGAAATAATACCCCGTAAAATTAGTCTTTAATTTCTTAAATTATTAATAATGAGACGATATTTCCATATTTCATTTTACTTATAAATTAAGACAGTGCATCAAATGATATCCAAACAATTTTTTTAAAGATGGAATTTTTAGGTTCGAAATGAACAAATATTTCTCGCAATGTTACGGCATGAATATACTTTAAGGAAGTAATATCATAGCATCTACTTTACCATGGTAATACTTCCGGATCGATGATATTATATAGAAATGCAGTCACCATTATTATAAATATTAATATTAAAACCCGTCAAACGGATTGCGATATTCGTTGTCACGTTATTTTGAGCTAAAGTCTATCATGCTGTGAAATTGCCAGAAACTAAAAACTTTACAAGCATATGTTTTGTACCATTTGGTACCTCAAATTTTAAAATGCCTATTGTGTACTGAGATTTTTTAATAAAATTCTATGAAAATTAATGTAATAATGAACTTGATAATTTTATATTTAGTTTTCACCCATGTTTTACATTATACATATGTATATACGAGTATATTGAAATTCCTTAAATTAAGTTTAACATACAATATGTTGTTATTGTATTTTTTACTTGAACTAAATTCTGTACAGATACAATATTCTTTTTAGTTTTTATAATTTTATAGAAATCTTACTATACAGAGTTTATGTCCATAACTATGCATTTTTACTAAACAAAACCGTTGCTGTATATTTTTAAAATAATATTTATAGAATTTTTATTCAATTTGAAAAAAAATAGTAGTGCCTCGAATAGAAAGTTTGTGTCTGCACTCAGCATCATTATGTTGTTTGATAAATGATTATGGTGAATGTAATGTTGCGTGTGTATGTTGTGTTGAAAAATATCTCAGAGTTACGAAATTAAATGTGTTACCCATCTACTATAACTTTGATATCATTGAACTTTGGAAAACTTCTTAGTTGTTACTACCTTTTGTTGTGTTCAATGTTAATTGTAAAAATTGATCGACTGTGTAATATTATGATTAAAGAGCGGATTTTTAGGTTCTTAAAACCTTAAAATATGATGCTAATATGCTTCAAAAAAACCTTAAAATATTCTCTAAATATTCCTTAAAATTTTAAATATGCAAATATGATTTTTTTCTAAAATAGGTCAATAAAAACAATGAAAACTGTTAAGCCCCATTCTCTTGGTAACTGGTAAATTATTGAATAGTTAAAAATGTAAATCAATTGATACATAGCTATATGAAAATAATTAAAAAAACATATGAGTTTAATAATAAATAATAAATTATTATTTGCACCATTCCTTAGGAACATAACCAATTCGATTACAGACAAGTAGATGATTGAATGATTTTGAATTTTTATCACTCTTTAACCAAATTATTTTTTTTCTAGAAAAAATTACATTTCGAGAAATTAACAAAATATACGAATTTGTATGAACAATAGTAGAATATATTCTAAAATATGAAAAATAGACGAAATATTCTCTTATGTCCAAAATATGCTTTGATATGCAAAATTAATTTTTTTCTCTATGAAATCTGTGATAGATAAATCGATTACATTTTTCACCCTCATAAAGTTGCATAAAATCAATAGAAATATGTAAAAACATAAAGATCCGCTCTTTAATTATGATTATATTATTTAGTTTATTTCATTTTTATACCGCAACAAAATTATGAAAAGCATTATAACCGACATGCATGTATGTATTTTGTATTGCATAGTATATCGCCGTTTAATGTGACAAAAACTAATGTATGTTTATTTTTTATACGTTGCATTATTATGTAACAGCCGTAATGTAATATTTTTAGTAATCGTGTATATAGTGTTGCATATACTTTCGTTTGTTTAGGATCATAAGTAATATCAGAATTACTATTCCGTATCACAAATAAGATATAAATAATTGTATTTGTAATCTGTGATAGGAAATATATTGTGTTTAAAATATTGGTATAAATGGATTATACATAACGCAATAAATCAATAATTTTCATTACATTTATATGTGTATATATTGTAAATATCAGTTTATGTATATAATACAAACATGTTTATTGATTGAACTTATTATATCAATTGAATTCATATTTTATATCTTATTAATAGCATATCTTTAACAGTAGTATCCATATGTGTTTCCTATTTTACAGAAAGATTATATTGTATTTCTATATATTTTGATAAATAATAATTTAATTGAATAGAATTATTTATTATTATTATTATTATTATTAGATTCTTAATGTTAAGTTATGACTTATATGTCCTTCAAATAAAGTGGTTTGTGGAAAATTTTTATCAAAAATGATAAACATATACAACTTGATTAAGTGAAGAGGAAACAAACGTTTTTTAAAAACAAAGTCTATTAATTTGTTCTACCGAATAAAAGGAGGCTGTTCCACAATGTGTTCATTTTTTGATAATTATAGAATTTGAGTTTTTATATACAGGTATTACACTGTAGAGGATGTTCTACTAATGGTTTTTAATGGTTTTAGATAAAGTAATTTCCGTTTAACTAAATGCGAAATTAATAATCATGATTTTAAAATTAATTATTTCGTGATTAATGTGTAGCAATTCATGTTTTACTCTCCAGATAATACAACGTATAAAAGCGTTTGAATGATCCATACCAAAGATTAGATTTACATGCTCGTGTCTTTACTTCCGCACAAATAAAATGACTTAAGTACGAAAAACGATTTTAAGTTTTTTTTTTTATTTTGTACATAAATCATGACTGACCAAAATAATATTCTCAATATTTGTATACTTAATCTTAAGTTGTTCATTATGTTTAAAATTTCTGTAATTCATTGTTAAATTCGAATGACACTACAATACATTATTTTTTGAAATTTATTCATTCGAGTTTAATTTATCTTTTTTATAATTAACTTAAATAATATGTTAATTTAGTTTACATATTAGTTCAATCAATAAAACCTTTTGGCAACTTCCTTGTGTTTAAAAGTTAGAATATTGGAATTCATAATTGATAACTACTGACCATAATAGTAAAAACCATTATTTAAAAATAAATACCTGATAATAGGTAACTATGTGAATTTCGTACCTTATAAATAAAAAAGAGTGTATGGCATATTTATTCCTATACATTTATATGTGTTGTATATGCATATTTTGATTATTAATGAGTTTTTAGTATAAATTTAAAGTAATAAATTATGGAATAATTATATTTAAGTTACGTAAATAAAAGCAAACCATTTTCGGTGTTTAAAACGTGGTTTTATATGGTGCTGATCATAGGCGTGCGCACGGGTGCAGCGAATGCTGCTTTCGCTGCACCTGAAATTTATTTTGGATTTAGTGGGCTGGTAGATATTTATATTATACATAGAATGAATAATTTTAAACATATTGGGTTTATAATTTTAAAATATAAAATATCTTCAGAGTTATTCAAATGAAAAAAATACTATTTACTATTTTATCAATACAAGTCCAAAAATAAATGGGTAATATTGGAGAAATTCGATGTACACAGTACATACTAGATTACAATTTATTATATTTCTATAACCATAATAGACATAGTCATAGTGATTAATTTATAAGGGGGGGGGGTTATACCTTATAATGGTTCAGGTACACAAGTGATTATAATATGAACGTATAAAATATTACATTTTTACACTATGGGGCTAAACAGAATTCGAGGGGGGGAGGGGCTATATTAAAGAAATATATGGGCTGCTTATTGTTCGTTAGGGCCGGTTAAAAATGTATGCTGCACCCGACACAAAACCCTGCGCACGCCTATGGTGCTGATATTCTAATATTTTATTTTTACGGTTGAATAATGCGAAAATTAAGATCTAAATTAGGTAATGCTTAATGTGGCAAAAGTTTGGCTGTATATCATATATACATATATATATATATATATATATATATATATATATATATATATATATGATTCGTGTAAAATTACCAAAACCACAGACAAACTATCGCACTTTTCGTTTTAAGGATTTAAAATTAAAATGGTGGTTAATGAAACATTGAAGCGAGATTTAAGTACACTGAACTCAAATTTTTCACCTTAGTCTAGATTTTTTTTTTCTTTGGCCATTTCATAATAGATATGCTTGAGCATTCTGTAAATACAATAAAATCATTATTTATTTATTTTTTATTTAAATTTTTAGTTTTCCTCATTAGTACCTACACTTTAAAAGCGTTCAAAGTTATTTCAGCAGTTTTTATGTTTTATGTTATGTACATTCTATACATTGGTGATAAAATAGGGGTAAAACCGTATCTACATGTTAAGTATACATCCGTGTAAAATAAACTATATTGGCTTAATTGTGGATGTCCCATACAAGGCTGCTACTCCATTAACATTATCCACAAAAACACGTTTTCAGACTTCAAAAATCAATTAGTTTATTCATTTTTTATCATATCAAAGTCCATAATGTTTTTCATGTCTATATAATATATAGTGACCCATTTTATTTTTTTTTAATTTAATCTTGCTATTTAACATTAATCGTAGCTTAAAATACTTGTACAATTTCATTTTATTTTTTAATCAAAATTTTAAATATTGTTTTTGTTATCACATGCAAATAATTTTAGCTTCAGTTTGAGTAAAAGAAAAATTAATGTTTTACTTCTCTTATTACCTGAGTAATGTTCAGTATTGCTGGAATTACAAAATTATGTTTTTAACATTATATTTCAGTTGTATTAACATCGAACTAATATTATACATTTCTTTCCGAAACGATGCGTTAAAAAAATTGCTTAGCTTTCTTTGCAATTTCAAAGTTTCTATACTAAAAAACTTATATTAGATTTTTTTATGTAAGTATATTTTTTTATCTTAATTATTTTTTATCTGAAATCTAATTGGTAAATATCAGAGATACTCGAAGTTTACCCAGATTATTATTTTTGTTTTTTAACATGCTTAACGTGATCATAATAATTATTTATTATTTTTATATAATTCAAACCAGCATTATCGAGGTATTTTAATAGTGTAATTACCTACTGCTGAAATATACATTAAAAAAATATTAATATTTTAAATCAGCCATTTTTTAATATTTATTACTGTTAAATATTAATTTAATGTAAAAATGTAATTATTATTTGTTTAATGACATTTAATAATTAATTGTGTCAGCACTTTAATTTATATAATAACTGTGTAATGATAACAAATGTATCCTTAGTTATTTTTATTGATAGTAATTAAATTTGATTTGTGATCATTTAATATAAAATTATGTCTCAGAATCTTTGAACAAAAGTACTTTTACACATCACATTTCAAATAAGACAAACATTTCAATATTATTGCTTTCCCTTACTTTTATTTTAAAACTAATCAGAATAATATACAATGTATTTAAAATTTCACCGTAGCATTAGATTTATATTTATTTTTAAATAATTATAATATTTAAAAATAACCCTTTTGGAATTTAACTAAAGCATCTGATCACCTATAGAGCCTATGGCATTTGTGCTACTAGGAGAGTGTTTTAAGTATTTAGCACCCACTTAATCAAAATAAGCTCCCCTAAAAAATATCGTTTAAATATTTGAATTGAAAAATGAAAACTTGATAATTTATCAAATTTAATCAGTCAATAAAATTTGATTTATTGATTTAATGTGTGTGTGTGTGCACGTGTCATACCGTAATCACATCACCACCTCTAGTTCCTCTTATCGAGTTATTCTTAATTTTGTCTACTAAAATACATGATTATTATTAACATAGGACCAGATATAATGGGTAACATAATTGGCACTTGCCACGAGTTTCTAAATTTTAGCAGCCCCAACAATTATGAAACGCGATCGATTTTTAATAGTAAAAAAAATTGCTATTAAAAATAAAAATCATAAGTCAGTCAGTAGTTATTATTAGTGTATATTATATACTGTATATATGCTGAATTGTGTTGTGTCTTACTGAGTAGTAATATCATAAATATTTTCAAACTTATCGATATTTATTTAATCATCTAGTGACAAATATTAGTTATAGCTAGGAAAAGGTTAAATGATCACAGAAAAAAAAGCTTACCTTGCTCGTTCGTTTATTCAGCCATTATAGTACATTGTTATTAAAATTAAAATTAATTATTCTAACGGAGTCAATTACTGTATCGAATTATCTGAGACAATAAAAGCAATAAACTCGTTTATAAGTACAATATAATACATGTAAATATTATTTATTGGGCATTACCTGTAAAGGAAAATGGTGTACAAAAGTATCAATATACAAAATATGGAAGTTCTACTTTATGTAAAGAATCTTAAAAATAACCAACAGTCTCGACATTTCTCGAGATATAATGAGAGTGTGAATGAGTCATCTATTATTTTGACTTAAATTAAAATACTTAACTATAAAATTCTACAATTTCATTCATACATAAACTCCATCTAAATTTTCCATTTTCAATTTAAAAAATAGAGTCATGCTTAGAATTTGTGTTATTAATTTATAATAATTTTTTTTGAACTATAAATTAAAGTGAAATATTTAATTTTAGATACTAGATTTTTTCCTCTTTTTACAATGATACAATGTATACCTTCTATCATTGTAATCTGCGGTTAATAAATCAATCAATATTCAGCTTCAATTGTGCTGACGCATCAAGTATGATTGGTTTTGAATAATTTCAAATTTTTCAAGTTCATGACATATTTTTTAAATAACGAAAATTCAGAATTATATAAATGTTAATAGTGTTTACTGATGGATGACGAACTGAATACCGATGTATAACTGACAAAAGTATACAAAAATAAGAATGAATAATACATTCATACAGGAAACAGTAATTTACAAACATATAATAAAAATAAAAAAAGAAGCAGATATCTATTAAATAATGATTTAAATTTAAATTTTTATTTGATGTGTTAATATATTTTAAGTATTACATGTTTTATTAAAGTATTACACTAAACAAAATACAGCATGGAGTTTTTAAAATCGAAATGATTTAAAATACTAATGTTTTTAATTTTAATTTATATTGATAATTTATTCAATTCAATCCTAAAATTATTGTTATTTAATGACAATTTTGAGTTAAAAAAAAAATGGCTAAGATACTCTTAAAAATGGGTGAACTAATGGTAAGTAGAAATGTGTGTAATTGATATTTTTATTATGATGGTATCAAGTGTGGACTTTCAATTTTCGCTGTACCCCAAAAGTCTGATTTCAGCCCAATTATTATATTGATGATTAATCAGTAACATTATTTAATTTTCGTTGAGAAACAAACATTTTTTTCACGATAGTGATATATTGGCATAAAATAATGCAAGAAAAGATGCAGGATAAAATCCACTGACCAGTTTCAAAAATCCTGAAGCTTAAGCACCCTCTTATTGTTCAATGGCCCATAGATAACTTTGCTAATTCATGGAATTAAAAAAAAACTCCGTAAGTTATGTTATAAACTAAAATATAGATCAATGCTTGGAAAATAAAATTTTAAACATCGAATGTGAAAATATATATTTTAGTATAGGTAATAGTGTTAAAAAAAGGAAATATGTGTGATCTGTATGAATGTGTTATAAAATTGCAAGTATGTAAATAATGATACTTTCATTCAAAAAATAAATTTATTTCTTTAACAGATATTTAAGTTTATGTATTTAAAAAAATAGACATTTTATTTTGATTTATTTCATTCAAAATGTGCTTGTAAAATAGCACAAGTATACAACGGGTGAATGTTTAAATAAATTTGCTGATTTAACGAGTTAAATCGTTACGTCTGGTGGACATAAATGTATCCTTGTGTATAATGAATATGCGAATGAGTACATATGGTATTGAGTTTTAAAAACACGTATGGAGGACTATTACAGATAGTCCTTGGAATAAGAAGTATTTATTTTTTTAAATTTAACTTCAAATAACAGATTAATGAATGATATTAAAATTATGTATCATAACTAAAATCATATTTAATTTTTGCCATACATTTTACGCTATATATTATTATACTGTTTGACATTCTTCTGGTACCTTCGTCAAGTAACAATTTTTCAGAAGTCATTAAACTATGCTAAACAAGATATATGTGTTTATTTGTGTGTACAGAGATTGCAATTAAATATTTTTTTTAGTAAGAATTACATTAGTAAAATAACATTAATTAATGGTGTTTGTAGTGAATATACTGTGCAAGTTTCAAGCACATATTATTATAGAACTATTCAAATTTCTCGGAACAAAAATGCTACAGAAGTAATAATGCAATGTCTCATAATTTTCGGGGTATATGAGATTTTAATTAACTGCTTAAAAATATTAATAATTATAGTTTAAGTCGAGATAGAATTGTTCGTTTTCAATTTGTTTCTTTGCGTTTTATGAAATTCTAACTAGAATATATTGTTTTTGTTTTTTATCTTATTATGTAAGCTTTAGTTGAATTTTATTCTTTACTCTCATTGTATTTTCCAAGTTCTTACGATATATTTTATAATTTTTGGCTTTTTTGAGAATTTGAAATTTAAAATAATTTTTTCCCGAATTTTTAAACTGTCGAATTAATTTATTTTTATTTTTGAATTATTAATTTTAATTTTACTTTTACTATCTTATTTGTGCCTATTATAATTTTCCTTATATTTTAGATCATCAATATATTAATTTTGTTTATAAAAATATTATTTTAATTACTATTTGATCATATGTATTTCATGTTATGCGATGGAATGATTTTATTTATGCGAAGGCCAACATTCAAATTTACGTATAAGTTATTCAACTAATCAAGAACAGTCATATACTTAATATAGTAGCATTGTTTACAAAGAAGTGAAATGATTCACTAAACATTAATTCATTTAATAAAGTGTAATACAGTTTTTCAAATTTTGAATTTTTTTAATATGCTTAAAATATAAATATTGTAAGTCAATTTTTTATATAGTAGAGTATCTAATCAATAGTTAGTACAACTGTTTATTTATAGTTTTTTAAATACCTTATAGTTTCAAGTAGCTTTTATAAATGGTAACTCTTTAGAAAATTATTAGATGTGTATAGTCTTATAAATGAATAATTTAATGAATTAATATAGTTTTCACGACAAAAATAAAATACTAAAATGTGTATAAATACATACATACATACCAACTACCATAAAATTTATCGAAATTATCTTTTTTTTTTTTTTTTTTTTTAATTGAATTTATTATATGTTTGGTAAATGTGTTTGTAAACATTTTCGATTGATATTTCTCTTTCGTGAAAATAGTTTTCTGAATGATTATCATATTATATTATATTCTGTTAACAACTAAAAGTGGTACCGAATTGCTGACTTTCGGTGTATTGAACTGAAAAAGTGTCTTCATTTTCTTAAATAAGTCAAAATGTCTTTAAGTAATATATTTTAATATTTTTTTAAAATTACTTCGTATATTTATGTAAAAGCATTACGTAATCATTTTAAAAAAAACATGCGAAATCATTTTTATCTAAAATATGTACTCATGGTAAACTACAATCTCACATATAATATTGAAATATATCTGTAAATGTGATAATTTAACATTTACATTTATAATTCACCTATATATTTACCTAAATGATTATCATAGAAAAATATCTGTAAATGTAATGGGTTAATATTTACATTTGCGATTTACCCCGGTAAATTATAATATTAGATCGAAAGTATTGTACGTCTCATTGCGTTTTTTATTTCTTTCAATTTGACATTTTCACGTATCGAAATTATTTTTTTACCTAGAGTCAGATGGCTACGAGTCAAAATACGTGAAATATTATGATTTTCTTATCTGGTGAGATTTTGTTTTTTGTTGTATTTCGGCTTCACGTATAAAAGACCCATCGGACGTTAGGTATCGAGTTCTATTGTACTTTATAGCGTGAATTTTATGGACACGAATTATCGAATGTAATATGTCCACGCAATGAAATCATTACCCTTCGCGGCTTTATACAAGACACACACACACACACACACACACACACACACACACACACACTCGCATAGTACGATCTACGGACCACACGTCGATCTGTGCAGACCGACGTGATGTTTATAATTAATAATTATATTAACACTGTACACGCATACACGCACAATTTTATTATTATGATTTTTACTATTATTTGTTCTCGGTTTGTGCGTGTGCGCGCGTATCAAAGCGTAATAATTTTACGATATCGTGGTCGGCGTCCGGCTGTAGAGGGGGAGCGAGCGCGACGGCGCTGTTCAAGGCAAACAAAGGTTATTTCCTAGTCCCTACCATTACTGATACTACTACTACTGCTGCTAATATCGCCATGTTATTCGGGTTGCCGCCAATTGTGCGTGTGTGCGGTGTACTTTTATACGTTGCGCGCGGCCTGTACACGACGACGGCCAAACACGTCGAGCCCGTATGCGTTTAGTCCATAGTGATCGCGATGCACTGCAGGTAAACGGTCGTCGTACGCTCGCGATCGAATTTCGCGCAATATACGTTTCGTCGTGCAGGGTGTTTTTTTTTCTCTATAAATCTATATCGTAATCATCTGATTGTCTCGCTTCGTACAAACGAGATATTCCACACCCCGTCCGCGTGTAGATCTTTAGCGAATTTCGCGCCGCCGCCGCCGAAATGACGGTAGTCGACGAATCCGTCGTCGTCCCCATGGACGAGCTACAGCAGTCCGTCGCCGCTGCCGCCGCGAAACAGGACGGCCGTTTAATCGATCCCGTGTCTGTTGTCAGGAAAGCCGGTTCGGTCAAAGTGACCATCACGCCATGCCAGCCCAAGACGCTGAGCCATCTGCCCAAGAGGCCGCCGGTGGACATCGCCTTCTCCGACCTCGAGTACACCGTGACCGAAGGCAACAAAAAAAGTGAGTATAACGTTATCATATAATATTCGTTGCGATCGTCGACGACGGCAAAATAAAACGTTCGTAAAGTCACGCGGATACCGCGACTTCGGATAGGGTAGTGTATCTGAAATGCAGTGGAAGACGAGGAGGAAAGTCGAAAAGTCATGAAAGCTAAATCGCCTTTCAGATCGGACCGGAGAATAGGATAGGCTGGTGATATTACTCTACCCTTCCCATTGCTCGGCCACCCTTCTCGCCGACCCTCTGGACATTCGTTTGCCAGCAGCCATCTTTTACACCGTGTCGTCAATGAATTATCTCTGCGTACAGGTATTTCTTCTCGGTAATGACCCGCGCTTAGTCATTTACTCGTTACTCATAAGTCATTAGGGCCCGTCAGACTTACGCCGAGCAATACGCATATGATGATAATAATATGCTCAAACCATTTGTAGTTTAGGAATATTGTGTAAACCATTTGCGATACGATTTTTTCTCGGCGCGTCAGTTCTGTTCAATATTGGGCACGCTTTCGCGGTCGGGGAGGGTCACGTCGCGTTCCCGAAATCTTATTATTTTCCTTTTTATGTTTTTAATATTCATGCGCCCGACGGAACAATATAAATGTCCGTTACAACGTGTTCTTGTAATTTACCCTATCGTACCTAAATCTAATTCTGGCCGAGGCACTTCGCATGCGTATAACGAAAGGCGGTTGAAAATAAGGTAAAATTGACCAATTTAAAATTGCATACGTCGGATAATGACGGCGCGAATATTTTATACACATAAGTAGGAGATTGGTCGACGGATAAGGTCACTGCTAGGAATCCGAAACGTGATACGACACAACGCACGGTTTACTAAAAGTGTTTGAAGTCCATCTTGATCACGTATAGCTCGGACGTTATTGTAGGTAAATTATTACTGCCGCGAAGGCCGACGCATCAGCGCTTTTCACATTGTTTTCTTATTAGCTGTTGTTGTTTTTCAACGCGAACTCGTAGGTAAACGCGGTTGGCAATAACATCTCGTGTTGTATCAGGTCGATTTCTTTTCCATTTAATTATTTTTCCGTGCGGTTTTCTAAAAATTATCAATTTACTTCTGCGACTCAATTTCGTTATAATGTATTACCGAACACTCTTGACGTTTTAATACGAGAAAGGGCAGAAGTCAGAAGGTCGAAGCGAAGTTTATTCCTCCCCACCTTTCGACCGTATAGTCCGTCAGATCTCTCAGACAGGGTTAGCCAAAGTGTACCTACCTCCTTGATATTAATTAATAAAATTGTGTTCGATAATCACCATTAACCGGCTATCAAAAATCCCATTAAAGCGTTATAACATAATTTATTTCTCTTATTTTCGCGTTATTATGTGAATTGGAAAAATGTTGGGCTTTAATTAATTGTGGAATAAGATTATTTATATATAAAATCAAGTATTATATAGTTACCAATACATTTTCATTTGCTTATTATTGTATAATTCATTTCCATTGTGTAATGATTGCAAATTAAATGAGGTATTCCTATAACCTACCTGCATTATTCTCATGTTTAAAAAATTGATAGGAAAGTATAGTGAAGTAAAAACCCTATACCTATACGCTATTCTATACATATATTATTTTAAAAAATTGGTGATATTCATCAAAGTCCTTTTAATATAATTTAAATGTATAATTATATAGTAAAAAAAAAAAAAAATTAGTTCAACATAATATGGGTTAGCATAAAAATTGGAATTTGAACCTTTTGATGTGGTATTTTTGTAGGACATTATGTCTATTGTTTGTTAATTTTAGATATTTATTCAGTACAATGTTATTTATTCTACATAAACTATGTATTGTTTTAGCGTTTTCTTATTTTATCAATTAAGACATATATTTTAGTGTTCGTGTACAAATTTTAAAATATAGTACATTTTATATTAATTTACAATTTTACAGATATACCACTGCTTATTTATCCATGACCACTCGATCACTATTTATCCATGACTAAAACTCGTTTGTGTATTTCAATAACAAACACACGGCTCTCGCCGATTATCTTTTCAAGACAATTTCCTCATTATGTCCATAGAAATATGAAATACAAACTGGGTACTGTAATTATTATCAATAATATTAGGTAATATTTTGAAAAAAATATCATTGTTTCGTTGACACTATTTTTTCTGTTGAATTTCCCATTTTAAATTAATATTAATTAAATGTTAATATAAACGACAATATTTGTTTCATAGTTTCGAATAAATTAAAATTATTGTTTTAAAAAACTCCCGTCAATCCGAATAAGTAGTGTTAAGTTACCTACGTTATACTTCCTTTGAGTACCTACTCGTATTTACAACTTACTTAAACGCACGTGTGTATATCTTACCCTACGTAAATAAACTTCAAATTTTGGACGTAGAGAAGGGTTAGAAGTTAAATTATATCTAACACGATGAAACGAAGTAAAAAATTCTTTACTTCGTAATATTCATACTCAAATGTTTATGAGTGTTAAACAACAGTTTTTATTAAATTTATCAATTATATATATATATATATATATATATATATATATATATATATATATATATATATATATATATATATATATATATATATATATATTCGCACATATTTATTTCCTTTTAAGTTATTGCTTTAACGCAAGTAATTATAATTCCATTAAAATAATAATAATAAAAAAATAGATAGGTATTACCATACTATAAAATCGTAAAAATGTTCTATTACGATTTTTTTCTGCAAATAGTATAAAAATAACTACATAATTAATTCGTGTTACAGTGTTCCGTATTTTGGTAGAAACTTGTTATAAAATTAAAATAATTTTCTATAATAATTACTGGTATTTCATATTATTAATTTGTAAATTTGAATTTATTTGTTACTTATATACGAAAAAAAAGGAATTTGTGATAATATTAAACGACGGTTAGGTGTGACGAGTGTGTGAGTTATTAAGATTCAAATGAACTTCGGAAATTTTTAGCAAATTGTAATGACTCGTCGGTCTTAATGATTGTACATTAACCATTGACGTATGTTGTTATGTTGACGATTAGAAAAAACCAACGATGGAATCTTTGCCGGACTTTTAATGCAAGGTCACGGTTTGTAAATAGTGTCCTCGCGCAGACCGGTTATTCTCACTTGTAGTTTATATCGGTAGCGTGTAATTTTTTTAACAGAAGGAGAACCCATAACTATTTTTTCATAAAAGTCGTATTTTATGGACGAGTAAATTGAACTGATTTATTGTGAAAACGTTTTATCAACCAGAGATAGTATATTAGATTCTACATATATCTACCTATTAAACCTATTAAATGATTTAAACATTTTTTTTTGTGATATAACATTTTACATATTATCTATTTTCGAAGGTGTTATTATATTTCATTGAAAACTGAATCGATAATAATTATGATTATAAAAATTATTCTCTTCTGTACCTATCTTTTAACTAGGTAATCAAAACTATATTATACATTTCTATTGTAAATGTTAATTCATTTCGAATACAAATATGTTTTTTTCTAATTACATCAATGTCTGGTGTTAAAATAAAAAATGTAAAAATAATGCCTGTATACGTCGTGGAAAACTCATTTGAACCTACTGGTACTACTTATAAAATTGAAAAAATTTTTAAAACTTAGGTACGTTCGTAATGTTATTATGATGAATGTAAATGTTTTTTTTTTATTGCTGTTCCGCAGTCCTCGATATGAATTTGAAAACTGTTGCTGCTCTGTAGTTTGTATGCGTAACATTACTATTGCTATTAATTGTATACATAGGTTGATAATAACAATTCGTGGAGATCACGAATAGCTAGTTATGGTTGACCTTACTTAATATAAATATGCATATTATGTGGTTTTCATGTAATTTTATACACTAAATAATTATTGTATTTTATCTTTCTCGTCTAAAATTGCTTCACTCGTAAAAATCACCTGTTGAATAATAACATATTTTCCAGTTTTGACACACTAAAATCTTGCATCAGTCCATCCGATATTTTAATGATAGCTTACGTTGTTTAGAATAAACTCTGTCGAACACTAAGTTTGAATTTAGTTATTTTATTCGTTCAGATATACAGTTTTCATTTTATTGAGTCTTCGGCGATCTCAAGCTAATAATGTTTATAAACCTTACATTTAATTTATTTTCTTACAGATACCAAAAATATTTTAAAATCCGTCAGTGGTCGTCTCAGATCAGGCGAATTGACCGCAATCATGGGCCCATCCGGTGCTGGAAAGTCCACCCTACTCAACATACTCACGGGCTACAAGTAATAAATGTTTATATCTCTACAAAAGATTATTTAAAATATATTAATATAGTCTGTTCTGTAATACCATTGTTTTATCACCGTTTTTGTCGTTAAAAATATCAATTGATATTTACATGTATCATTACTTACGCAGTGATAATTCGTTTTAATTTAGCTTGTCTTTGTATGCAAAATCATTGTTTTCCAAATGTTAAAACGTTTTCGGCTGTATAAAATGAGAAACTGATTTTAATTTATAAGCATATCAGCTGAACGAGGTTACGCGTGTCTGCATGTATGTGTAGTCTTCGCAGTGTGTAATGTGTATAGTTCACTGTTTGATAATTATTAGTTTATGAACTCTATTCCCTTTGTTGAGTCATATTTTGAACATAACGTTATCTTTCACATTATGGCTTTGTTAGTTTTGTTTAATGTTGACCTATATTAATATCAATCAAAAACACGTGTAATAACTTTCAGCCGTATTTTTTTCATATTTCACAATTTAATTGTTGTTCCGTTTTACTCTTCAGGTGTTCCGGAGTTAAAGGTTCCATCACTATCAACGGACACGAGAGAAATTTGAGTCAATTTAGAAAACTATCATGTT
Organism: Therioaphis trifolii; assembly: GCA_027580255.1. NCBI lineage: Eukaryota > Metazoa > Arthropoda > Insecta > Hemiptera > Aphididae > Therioaphis > Therioaphis trifolii. Next base: position 121,193,368 of record CM050404.1, read on the forward strand.
ATATTATGCAGGACAATCAGCTCCACGCCAACTTATCTGTAGAAGAAGCCATGCATGTGGCTACTTCATTAAAGTTAGGATCAGACATATCAAAGGACAGCAAATATCAAGTGGTTAGTTATAATACAGATAATGTCTGTGATTTAACATTTTACCGGTCATTTTATAAATAATATGGAATGATATTTTACCCAATGTTTGCGCTATTTTTTTTTCAGATACAAGAAATATTGGAAACACTAGGGTTGCAAGAACACCGAAAGACAATGACAAGCAATTTGTCCGGCGGGCAGAAGAAACGTTTGTCCATTGCTCTTGAACTCGTTAATAATCCACCCATAATGTTTTTCGACGAACCGACTAGGTAAGATTTCGTCGAGACTGCAATATTACATTAAATTTGTATGTTTTTGAACTGCAAATAGTAAAAAGTAATTTTATGATTTCAGCGGTCTGGATAGTAGTTCTTGTTTCCAATGTATTTCACTCTTGAAATCCCTGAGTCGGGGGGGTCGTACAATTATCTGCACAATCCATCAACCCAGTGCTCGTCTGTTCGAGATGTTCGACCATCTGTACACTCTGGCTGAAGGACAGTGTGTTTACCAAGGTTCTACGAAACAACTTGTTCCCTTCCTTGGCACACTCGGTCTTGAATGCCCCAGCTATCACAACCCTGCGTCATATTGTAAGTCAGATTTACTTGAGTATACTTGAAGTTCAATCTAATGAAAGTTTTTACTCAGTAATCGAGGTGTCTTGCGGTGAATATGGAGATAATGTACGAAAATTGGTAACAGCTATTAAAAATGGCAAGTACGATATTCAAATGGGTAAACCATTCCCACAACCTGAAATTTTGAACAATGTAAACCAAAAAGATGTCATGAAAAGTGAATATTTTTATAAATATTACCTACTGTAAGGCTATTAATTTTTTCGAAAATCAATTTATTTAATTTTTTAATTTTTAGCGAGCAATTTGTCATCAAACTTTATTGAAATTGATAAACTATCTAAATCAGTTGATTCTGATAATTTGTTGCAGTATTCAGGAAATCAATTTTCTAAACCTGGTGAGTTTTTATTTAAGTAATACATTAATTTTAATTAATTTGTTTCATATATTTTATTGACTGAATTTATTATGTATTTTACATTACACAGATTTTATTTTAAATAGTGCTAATGAAATAATATGTTATGCTAATATTTTAGATGACGACTCAATTATTCAATCGGAATTGAGTTCAGTCAAAACTGGAAATATAAGTAATGGTGATGAAGTAACTGATACTTTATTAAAGAACGGTTTACCGAGTAAGCAACAACGGTATGCTACATCTGAATTTTCTCAATTTTGGATTGTACTCAAGCGGACATTATTGTTCAGTAGAAGAGATTGGGTATGTTAACGAAAAAAATTGATGATGTATAAATAATGTTTTTAGATATTTTAATTTATGATTTTTATTTCAGACTCTTATGTATTTACGTTTGTTTGCTCATATATTGGTTGGATTTTTAATCGGTTCATTGTATTATGATATTGGTAATGATGGTGCAAAAGTTCTTAGTAATCTCGGATTTCTGTTTTTCAACATGTTGTTCCTCATGTACACGTCTATGACTATCACAATTTTATCATGTAATTTTTCCAGTTAACATTGATTTTTTCAATGATTATAGTGTCTAATTAATTTTTTTAGTTCCCCTTGAATTGCCTGTTTTGATCAAAGAAAATTTCAACAGATGGTATTCACTTAGGTCATATTATTTGGCTATCACATTATCAGATATTCCATTTCAGGTAATTTTATTTTTAAAGGCAAATTAGCTGAAACATTTATTTATATATATATATATATATATATATATATATATATATATATATATATATATATATATATATATATATATATATATATTGCTAATTAAACTAACATTTTACATTTGTTTTATTTTTTTATTTTCTTTAGGCAATATTTTGTGTCATGTATGTGAGTATTGTGTACTTCATGACTTCACAACCACCAGAGATGTTTAGGTTTGGTATGTTTTTATCGGCTTGTCTACTCATATCATTTGTTGCTCAAAGTGTTGGACTCGTTGTTGGAGCAGCTATGAATGTTCAAGTGAGTTAACTTAAAATGTATATAATTATTATACTATAATCAATCTAATGTTATTGTTTTACTTCAGAACGGCGTGTTCTTAGCACCAGTCATGTCTGTACCATTTTTGCTTTTCTCCGGTTTCTTCGTCAGTTTCGATGCTATACCTATTTACCTGCGATGGATCACATACTTAAGTTATATTCGATATGGTTTTGAAGGAACAGCATTGGCTACTTATGGATATAATCGAGCTATTCTTAAATGTCATATGGTGAATAAATAATACTATATTTTTTAAATTAATGTAATATTAATATTATTTTTATTTCAAATTATAGGATTATTGTCATTTCAAGAAACCACTAACTACTCTTAGGGAATTAGATATGACAGATGCAAACTTCTCATTGGATATTATTGCCTTGATTGTTATTTTCTTTGTGTTACGTATATCAGCATTTATATTTCTCCGATGGAAGCTCAAGTCTTCACGTTAATTTAATTCAACCATTTAAAAGCTTCTATTTTGATCAACTATGAGTTAGGTAATTAAGATATTTGATTTATCTTTAAGTGTAATTGTGTATAAATTTACACAAATTTATTATTATATTTTATACATTATTATTGCCTGGTTATGGTTTATACAAATTTTATGATAATTGAAATTGTTAGGACTTTCTATTATTTTGATAATTTATGTAATTTTGTGATATGAACATTTCCATGAAGCAATATACCTATTTTGACAAAAAAAAAAAAAAAAAAAAACTATTTGGTATTATAAAAGTAGATTTAATGCACTTTGTTGCCTAGTTTAATAGTTGTGTACGACTTATCAAGAAATAAAGGTAGTATTCACATCTTTTTGTTTTCCTTTTGTATTTGTTTAATCTTTAGAACTACAACCATATTTTATTGGAATATTAAATAACTTATTATCTTTTGTATTTATATACTCTGATACATTCATTGTTTCATGAAATATATTTTGATGTGATTTGTCTTATTTACATTATATTACATACTTACAATACACATTGTAGTCAAATGTAATTGTGGATATGTCATAAACATTGAATTAAAACAATTGATTGATCATTGCTTAAGGTTATATACATCACTTAATCTAAAAAAAAATATACTTGCAATTGATTAAATTATTATCATAAGTGATTTATTTTAATAATCTAAACATTATATACGATTACGATACTTAAACGATGAAAATTTAAAATATTGTACCTGAGTCTAAATGTTTTATTTTTTCATTAATCTATAGACTTTTATATGTATTTTTAAACGTTTATAAATATTTATGAATTAAATCGAAATGTTAATAAACATAATATACTATGTATACTGTTATAAATTTGTCAATTTATTCATCACCCAAATACATTCACCTCAAGAAGATATCTATATCTTATATGAGTTATTGGTATATGTAGGAATATCTTCAGATAACTGAGATGTTTTATCGTAAATGCTTAAAGTACTTATCTTGTTAAACAATTCACCCATGTTAACAATGCAGTACCTACTTTTAAGGGAGAAAAACAGGTATAGAACTAGTGAAATTTAAAAAAAATAAACCAAGGAAAGTGTAAAATTACATTGTCAATTTCTGTCGGGTTGCATAATATGATAATAATAATGATAACAATAAGAACTATTACAGGTTATTATACGATCATGTCTGACTGAAATGTGCCTAGTCATCGCTATAACAATATTATGGTATCTGGGTACTTATATCAGGCACAATGGAAAATTGCAAAAACATTTGAATGTTGTATGACAAATTCGAAATTCCAAATATCACACGATTTTAATCATGGGCCATTTAATGAAAAAATTCCTCAATCAATGATTTGACATTTTAAAAATAACATCAAACACTACACGGGGACTGTGCTATTTACTAGGTTATTGGTTATTGACCCTACAGTCCACTGAATAAATTATTATCAATTTAACTATTTACTAGCCTTCGACAAGAGTATTGATCAAGACCAAAGAAGGTAAACTAAATACAATCAGAATTCTCTGACCGAGCTTAAATTATAGGATTTTTGTGTTTACGGTACTCAATTGATGCTAATATAATTCGTTTGAAGGCAAATGTGCTCATAATTAAAAAGAGAAACATCAACAAGTAATAATAATAGTATTGGTGATAGTGTGATTGGAATAGGTTGTTTTCGTAAATTTTACTCTGTACAAGTTCATTGTGATCTGGATTTTGTGTAGCGTATAATTATTATTCCCTTTCTTTCTCGCTTTTGGTTCTTCCTTCTGTGCGGTCTAGACGTTTAGAATCCATAATAAAAATTATACCCTAGTTCAATGACTCATGATCACATACTCTTCGACCTCTATCAAACACTAAATTATTTATGGAAGGTCCGAAGGTCGCTAAATACGAGTTATATACCTAACATCTGCAGACGGTGTTGTTAATTTTTAACTCGTTATTGCGTAAATTATTATTGTAATAATCAATACCATAGACGTATTTCAAAATAAAACCTAATCGATTATACGAATATTGTAACTCTTGTATAAAAAAAGTGTGATGTCACATCGAGCACTATAAATGGGAAAAAGTAACGAGTTTAGGTTTAAAAATTACTATCAGTCCAGAGAGTAGGGTATAGACTATAGACAATAATTCAGATGTAATCTATTAATAAAGATGAGTACATAACATTGAAAAATTCTTGTTTTCCGTAGTCGTAATCAACTTCCTATTCATCACCTAACATTGTCTGTTGAAATACGGATTTCCATTTCGAACAAGAAAACATTTAATTCGTTACTTCGTCTCAGCGTGTCGAAATTCAATACACATTTGTGATAGCTGATAATCTCAATGTTTCATGACTGGGCCATAGTCATAGGCGTGACAACGATTAAAATTTTGGGAGGGATACAGCTCTCGTCAAAACTTTAACTAAAAGTAACTCGTGTCCCCTTGTATCATTACACACGCTTTTAATTTCCAAAACGATTTTTTTTTTACTTGTTACACGAGAATAACAAAAAAAAAAAAAAAAAATCTTTCGTAGCCAACTATATATTATTAACATTTGGTACCAACAATATTAATATTTCAAATGAATGATATGCTGATACACAACTCACGACAAATTTTAGGTATTTTTGTTATAAGCACACTAGCATTTAAAATATATTCACTGTCAAATAAGCCTAAGTCAATATTATTTGATAAGTATCTCTCAATTAAAATTTTAGATAAAAACCGCTTAGGTAATCGTGATTTTACTTTAAATTATTTTGTTTTAATAAGAATCATTACTTTTTTTTAACATACGGATTCTAGATAAAGCAATATTTTCAAATGACAAAATTATGAAATTTAATAAATATTAAAATCAATCAAGTATATTTTCTGGAGGTGGTAAATCTTTATCTGTGCGCTAAGCCCCCTCTATCCCTCCTAGTTGCGCTTCTGGACGTATTAGTAATTTAATTTAAGTTAAATCATAATACGCACAAGACTGACTCCGCAAAAAATCAGTATATTATTCTATTTCATAAGCATACCCAATGCATTGAAGAATACTTCCAGAATATTTGCTCGGAAAATAAATTTTAGAATATTTAAAAAAAAAAAAGATGTTTAGAACGATGAACCCCTCAATCAATCAATCTATTTTTAATTTTATTATCAATAAACCGTGAGAAATGGTGTAATGTATGGTCCAAGCGGTGTAATTTGACCCTAAATTTGATTGGCTTGAATAGTGTTATTACTCAAAAGTGACATGTGGGTGAAATGCGTAAATAGAGTGGCGTGCGGTCAGTAGTCGGTACTTAAATCAACGAAACGCGTGATTCAATGCATTTTGCCAATGATAGTAAACAAGTGTTATACAGACATGCTATTAAATAGTTGTTATAATTGTAAATATTAAAATACCGGTGCTTAATATATTTTGCATTTTGTATAATTTTCAGAAAGCATGGTTTTCACTTTTCGCGCATAATTGAATATTTGAATAATGTTCATTTTTCGGGTATTTTTATAATTTTTGTGAAGGCTAAAACCCCTAATCTTTTTCTATTTACATTCATCACTCATGTTTGCGAGTAAATTCAATTCAAAATCATTACAAAATGCACACGTACCACTATATCATTTTTTTCCAACCGAGACGGGGGATTTAATGATAGGATTTCCAAATGGATAATATCGACGAGTACATTGTTAGGCCTACCTAGCATCTTACTACTTGAACTTGTTACGTAATCGGACGCATACGATATAAAGGGATGTTCGTTTTGGACACGAGTGAATTTGATGAGTTCAGTCCGTCGCAAAACGCGATCGCGACGCCACGGTACAATACCTCGCTGGAGCACTGCTGTTATAGATAAATTAATTTACGAACGTGATCAAAAAACAAATTTGTATCATATGTTTTATTTCGAAAAACAATTAAATTTTTGATTAACTTAAACTAATACTGAACCAGACATTGATTCATTAAATAGTTGCATACATTTTCATAATAACATTTTCGATGAACTTAAAAACTAAAATATCTCATGTTTATCAGTATATCAAAACAGTTTCGGTAGATATTGACAATATTGTAGTGCTATAGCAAAACTTCATTATGAGCAAAATCTTATTAATGTTTAAGTAAATGTACATAATGCAATGATATTGTACTTGAAAATACCTTTCTCAAATTGTGAAGCAGAATAGTGCCGTAGCAAACAAATATGCCCGGGGCGAAAATTCAAAACGCGTCCTCATGAATTGTGAATTATTATAAAAACTCGAAATTGAAAGATTTTTACAAACTGATGTATTATAATTTATAAGTATTTGAAATGGTGAAAGGCTATGAGTCTTATTCACCTATTTAGTAACTGTTACTTTTATCGTTTGTTAGTAAAAATTTACCGGAGGCCTCGATAAAGCCGACGACGAAACACAAATGAAATGTAATAAACAATTTTCATTTTTTAGTAGAGAACAATCAACTGTTCATTACAATCTATGTTTGCATTTGAAATAATTTTAATGTGAAAATAAATGAAATCTATTTTCGTAATACACGATATCTTCAGTTTAGTTTCAACGTATTACATATCTACATATATATTGCATGTATATATTATAAAAATATTTAAGTAAGTATATATTTCTTCATATAAAATATACAACAAAATTACACTTTTACGATACGAAACATATCACATATTTTATAACTATATTATAATAAAAAAAAAATACAAATACATATATAAATATAATATATATATAATGTAGAGATTAAATGTAATTATGTATAATATGGACGTATAAAACAACAATACAATTATTTTAGATTAGTTTAATTGGAAAAATATTGTTTTTATTAAAATAACTTAAATATATATTTACAATCTGAAATATTTTTAGAGCAATGTCAAAAATCATAACTGCTCGACAAAATTATGATAAAGAAATGATTCGATTTTTTAAATTTCCACTATCGAATTTTAATGCAAATGACTACTTCAAACTAATTGATTGGGAAAAAAATCAAATTACTGAGCCACCAATTATATCAACTATTGATCAAGAAACATTGAAACTGGTGAAACATATTTTGTTTATTATATTATTTTATTTTTGCATAACATTATTGAAAACCCAAAAAAGGACAACAATAATGACATTTTTAACTGTCCTTGTCATTCTCAAGCTGTCGAAACAAGCGTGAAATTTGTGACAAGCAACTGGAGCTGTATGTAGACAAACTAGAAGATACGGTTTCATAAGGTTAAGAATGGAATCTCGTAGAATTATGCCTCATTTGAACTAAAAAAAAAATTTCGATTAAGTTGTGATTTTACATTTAGTTAATACTTTTTTTACTTACTTAAAATATAATAATCAAGCACAAAATGTATAAACAGCTTATATATATATATATACGTATACTAGCTGTTCCGACACGGTGTTGCCTGCGTATTAGTTTGTCTTTTGGCATTTTCGTAGGCCGTGTGTTAGTGTTAATACTTATAATGTACCCATGTGAAAATAATTTTTTTTTATTTGTAGTTAATAAATGGTTTTGGAGTTCATAGCGTATAGTTAACTATTGAGTTATTAATTATTAATTAAATAAAAATAAAAATAAAATGTAATTCTCGGAACAATTCATATCTAAACGCCGCCGACGATAAAACACACACAATAGAAAAAAGATCACGCTACAGACAGATATTATCGCGGTCGGCCGCGGGAAAACTCCGAAATACACCATGCAATTACACAAATTTATTAAAAAGTTAATTAAAATATTTAATGTATATCAAAAAATTTGAAATAAAAACTACCCCATCTTTTAAGTTGGACCAAATTACACTGCACGGTGTAAAAAATTTCATCAAAATCGATCCAGTAGTTTCGGAGTTCATTCCGGACAAACACTGTGACAGGAGATTTTTATATATATATAGATGAACCACAGCTATTAAGTTCTATTGGAATGTGGAAAAAAGACACTTTTTTGTTTTTCACCATAAAACCGATCAACCCTTCTGTAGTCAAATTCCGTGTTCAGTCCGCCGAGGAACATTTAAAATCAACGTTTCATACGGAATCTGTTGACGAGTCGTCGTAGTCGCCCAGGTCTAACAAGCTGCTCATGGACGACGACGCCGAGCAACATCTGGATGACGACGACGATGAAGACGACGACGACGCGGCGAAACCCATGGACGGGGACGAAAACGCCGGTAAATCCGTGGACGACGTCGGAAACTCCGGGCAACCCATGGACGACCACGTTTGGAAATCCATGGGCGACCACGACAGGAAATCCACGAGTGACGTCGGTAAACAATTGGGCGACGCCGGGATATTCTCGGGCGACGCCGGGAAACCCATGGGCGGTGACGAAAACGCCGGTAAATCCATGGACGACGTCGGAAACTCCGGGCAACCCATGGACGACCACGTTTGGAAATCCATGGGCGACCACGACTGGAAATCCATGAGTGACGTCGGTAAACTATTGGGTGACGCCGGGAAATTCTTATGCGACGTCGGGAAACCCGCGAACGGCGCGGGGCAACTCTCAGGCGCCGAGAAAGGCGTGGATGATGGCATCGGGATATCCACGGACGGCGCCGAGAAATATTTGGGCGACGCCGGGAAACTCTCGGGCGACGCCGGGACACCCGTGGACGACACCGAGAAATATGTGGACGACGACGACCGTACCGAGAAATCCACGGACGGCGCCGAAAAATACGTGGACGACGACGCAGAGCGATACGAACTCACGGACCGACCGTCCGCGTCCGGTGCATCACTGGTCGGCAACGAACCCGCGCCGTGTACGCTGGAAACAGACTCGAGCGACTTTGGCTGCGGCACGGTCGCCGTCGGAGCACCGGCCGTCTCCTCCGGTTCCGACGCGTGCGCGGCAGCACTACCGTCGGCCGAGCAAATTTTGCTCGAGCTGAGCCGGGCTGAGTCCAGCGCGTCCAGCCGGGCGATTTGGTCGGTCAGCGCGCGCATGAATTCGACGCGTTCGTCGCGCTCGGACAGCGAGTTTTCCGCGCGCCGGCGTTCCGCCTCGGAAGTCGCGAGTTCCTGTTTGAGCGCGGTAACCTCGGCCAGCCATTGGTTCTCGCACGAAGCCAACGTGCACTTCAGACTCCGACACTCTTTGACCATCTGGTCCACCGCGTACGAGATGCACCACGCCAGTAACCTCGGTTCGGCCCTTTTGACCTCTGTGCCTCTAATCGTCTCCGCGAGAACTTCTTGGCGTTTTATCTCCGCGGACAGCTGTTCTTGAATTTCGAACAGCCGTTCTTCCAGTCCAACGCACTTGTTCTGGTAACCCGTCAGTTCGTCCTCGACCTCGGTAAGCGCCGTTTCCGTAGACGCCAGCAGGTTCCGAACGTTCGTCAGCTGAACACCGAGTCGGCAGCGTTTCGCTTCCGAACTCCCGAGTGCTTCTCGGAGAGCGGCCACCTGAGCCAGTCGCTGGTTCTCGCACGACGCCAACGCCGACTCCAGATGCCGGAACTCTCTGACCGTCACGTCCAACACGTACGAGACACACGACATTAGTGATCTCGATTCGTCTACAATGCGCCGCTGGCCTCTAATCGACTCGGCCAAGTGTTCGTGGCGTTTTGTCCCCGCGGACACTAGCTTTTCACTCAGGCAAAGCGATTCTTCCAGACGGCTACGTTTGTTTCTGCTGTCGGTCGATTCGTTCTCGACCTCGTCCGTCTGAACCAGCTGATTGTGCAGCCGATCGCGTTTCGCCTCGGAACGCGCGAGCTTCCCTTCGAGCGCGGCTACCCGGGTCGCGCACTCTTTTTCCCGCGAAACCAGCGCCGATTCTAGCCTTCGCCGTTCTCCGGCACTAGCGTCCAACACAGACGACATACACGACATCAGCCATTCTTGTCCGGGACCGGGTCTGGACCGGTGAACGGAAGCGTGTTTGCCCACGTCTTCGTGGTATTTGATCATTACCGACAACAGCCGCTGAGATTTCGACAGCGACACTTGTAGACAGTCACGCTGCTCGTTGGACCTCGCTAGCTGGTCGGTTAATCTTTTCACTTCTGTGTTTCTTTCGGCCGTTAAATTTCTCGTCTGAGCTTGAGACTCGGACAGTTTTGCCGAGAAATCTTTTTGGCGTTCGGTCAGCATTGAAATGACACGTTCGCAGTCGGTGTGGTTTGCGATAAGCGAATCACAGCGACGTTTATGCGCCTTCTCGATTTCATACCGCTTCGTCTCGGACCAAACGAGTTGATCGGCCAGTGTTTTCAATTTCACATCTTTTTCGGCCAGTAGGTTTGTAGACTGAATTCGGGACTCGGCTAGCTTTTTCGTAAAATCTTTTTGATTTTCGATCAATACCAAAGAGATTTGTTCGCACTCTGCGTGTTTTTTGGCCAACAATTCTACTAGATCCTCTCGCTCCGTCTCGGATGTGTACAGAGTGTTTTCTAAATGACCTCGTTCTGTTTCTGATTCGGCTAGCTCGTCAGCGAGTCTGGTCATTTCTTTTTCTCGCCTGTCCGACATAGCAGTTCTTGCCTCGATCTCGTCCCGTAGAATCATGTTTTCGTTTTCCCGTTCTACCAATGCTCTCGATAAATGTCCACATTTGATTTCCGAGGCGGTCAAGGCGTCTTGATACCATTTTAAGCTATTCACTTTCGCATCAAATGGTTGCCATTCTTCTGCCCTAGTGACAAGTTCCGTTGTCTGTGTTGATTTGTTTTGATTTTTTTTCTGTAACTTTTTTCGCATCCAACGTGATAAGGTACTACCGATGTTTTTCGAATTCATGTTGTTATTAGTATGAAACAATAATTCTAAGGAAATAAGAGAAAGTTTTTTGCAAATGTTATACAACAAATATCTAAAAAAACTATCATTCCATCGATTTGAAATTTCTTTTAACTAGTAAAAATTCAAAATAAATAACTATGCTAATTTCTATGGCGACGAGAAGAACTTTGGTTTTTATTTTTTTTTTTTTTTTATTTTGAGCTAGAATTATATATTAGATTTCATAATATTATTAGTAGTTTAAAGATACAGTAGGCAGTTTTACAGCATCTAGATAAATTGTAATGACAGAAATAATTATATACTTAATTTGGATTTAATTCATATTCTAGCATTGTCTTTTTTTCAGAAAGAGGTTGATCTACTGAGTGTTCTTAAACTTGTGTCAACAGCCTACGTTTGTTAGAATTCTAGTTACAGAGATTTGAGTGAAGTAAAATATTGAAATAAATCCTTAAAAAATTGACTAACTTTAGTTTTCATAATTTTTTTTAATATATAAGATATGAAAATTAATATTGATGTATGAAAATAAATTATATTAGTGAAATACATATTTTGAGTTTTTTTTACCACATAATTATGTATATATTTTGGTAGCATAAATACGTATTTTGGTTTCATAAATATACATATGGTACATCCAAGCCCTAGTAATTAGTAACGATTCCAGCACGGTATTGTTTCAATGGAAAATTTAAAAACAAAGTGCAAACCGAGTGATCTACGACGGATATTTGTCCGATTCGCACGTCTATTTTATTAAACATGTGATTATATCGTTAATTGTTATTGTTACGCGCACACACTCGACCTAAACCACATTACGCCGAGCTCGTGTTGCGTAGTTATTTTCCATCGTTCATTATTATAACAACGGCGGCGGCGGCGCGGCGGTTCCGTAATTACGTCGCGCCGCCGCGTCTTACACACGATCGTATTTCCGCGACCGCCGTATATCATTAGAAAGCGCGCCGTGTTTTTCCTCTCCGAGCGCACGTCTCTATGAAAGTCGCAACATAACAATGCAGCACTGATCGTCAATATGCCGGTCGGTAACGCAAAAACGTACGAATACACGTTTCTCCGGCGACGTAATCTGTCGCGCTCGTGATCGGGATGATCGACACAGTTGAACGGACATAGTCCTCCCGGTCAGTGGCGCCGAAGTCATTTTTTGGAGGTATTGCAAAGCATTATAAGCGTACCTTCAAAACAAGTAACCACCCACCTTATATCCACCTACCCACAATAAGTTGAGCGACTGCCTCTCATTTTTTTCCTCCCATCGAGTGGTTCAAACCTAGTGTGTTTCGCAGCCTTACCACACCCACGCTTAACAGGTATTGCAACTGCAATATCTAGATATAGGGATCGGCGTCACTGCTCCCGGCCGAAATCTCTTCGGACCGAATCGCTCAAAAATTTAAAAAAAAAAGGTGATACGAAATCACACGGCAAATTTTGATTCTATGAATTGTACTATTCAATAGTTTGCCAATAAATTATTTTTTTAGTAATAATCATAGTTGCACCTGTGGGCTGTGTTAATAGCTATTTGTTGATTGTAATACTATACATGTTACTGTACCAGGTTATAAACTTGCTAATTAATATGACCATTGATCATAATACAAATATTATACTTAGAATAAAATAAAATAATATATCTACGTTAATATTCTATTGGAATAATTGAGCGTATGTCACAAAATAGACTATTTTTTTTTAAATATTTCAATTATCTACATTTTTTAATTATTGACTTTTAACGCATACGTACATGTTTTTGGGCTATGTACAATTTTTTTTCGTGGCCGATTTTGTACGACGCTTTAAATTGCCTAGCAGCTATTAACTATATTTTATATTTATATTTACTTATACATTTGTCCACACTTAAAATCATTGAGGTTTATGATTCAATATTTTTCTGTGTAGCGGAGAAAATATCTTTCGGGACATTTTACCCAAGTGCACTGGCTAATTTTATTTTTACTTAGCTCTGTGCCACTGTCGTCGTACTGGATATATTATGTATATAACTTAGTCATGTTACATGTAAGTGTACAATTAAATAAAGTCAAAGCTGCATTACATTACATTTAAAAATATGTTCATAATATTATATTTTTAACATTTTGTTTTCTTGTTAGTTTCCGAGTTTCTGTTGCCTAATAGATCGTGGTTTTGATTATATTATGTATGGCAGATTCATTAATTTATTGTAGACCTTCTATAAGTAATTAAATATGTCGTAAAAGTAGTAATTCCAATACAAATTCGGTAGGATTTTGACAATCATTTAACAAAGTAGGTATCATTTATTATGGCCTGCTATTGCGTGTTATGGACGCTTAATAGTTGTGGATTTGGTGGAAATGGATATCATTTATAGGTCTTCTGGCACCCTTGCTACTTCAGTCGTAATACAATCTGGATGAATATGATATAGGTGACAACCCTGCTCGAATTTTAATGTAATTAAACAGTTAACTTATGCATTTATAAAACTAAAGTATTTACCTACATAAACATGTAGTATAAAAATCAAAATATTATTTAATTGTAAAATTAATTGTTTTAAAAATTTTGTAAAACCTTTAAATGAAAGTTTCACTTGGGTCTAGTAAAATTAAAAAAACACATTGTTTATTTTAAATAATATTGTATATTATTAATATACTTTCGAATAGCTCGTCAGAAAATAGAAATCAGTAGGTAACGATAATCCACAAAATAGACGTGTATCACTAAACATTAAATAAAAATAATAAATTATTCACTCTTTCAAATAATGGTTGTATTTTATAAAATTGTATGATGTAGGTACAGGCGGAAAAGCTATAGTTATTATTTCTACAATACGTTTTTCACGCTACATGGTAGATACATATAAATATATTTGAAGAAAATCGTGCCTGAATATGTGAAAATATGAACTTACTGATCTTACGAAATGAACGTTCATATAAGGTTATCATTCTCTGGTGAAAATATGAATTTAAATAAAAATCTAAACAAAAACCTAATCTTAATTGTTACATTTCCAAAATTTTGATCTCCTTAATACTTAAACTTATATGATATATCTATATATTAATAACTAGAGGGTCGATAATGTGGTTGTTACTCACATGTTCCAAAATATGGTCAAGTGGCCTAACAACCCCAGTCAAATACCTACGATGTTCTTTGTAAAATGATATGTCCCATTTGTAGCTGGCTGCATTGATGACGTTGATCAATATCAATGTGCCAATTGGCAAGTATAAATAAAGATAATTTTTTTTGATAGACATGGCAATATTTCGATCGATGTGACAATGGTTTGTGGTCCAAACAATGTATTTGATTCAGTAGACGAATAAATTAAGTAGGCAGTGTATACGACGCTAGAGTATTAAGAAATACTAATGCATTTGAGAGTGAATGGCGATCATTTACTGGAGCAGTGCTTATCTTAAGGTATGGTGCATACTGAATATCCATTAAAAGAATGGCTCATTCCGTCGTGTCACCAAAACTCTAATGATGAAACTGAAAAACAGTTCAATTGCAAACACGTCGATTAATAAAGTGTAGTTATGGGATACTCAAAGAAAGATTTTAATGTTTTAACTATCTTCGTGCATAAAAATCGATAACAAATGTCAACTAACATAAGAAATTGAAAAGGGGCAATTTTTAAAACGTTGCCACATTTACAAAGTATACGGTACTCCTATGTGGAACGAAAAGATTTTACACTTTGCAAATTTGAAAAGTGAAAAGTTGCAAAGGTTGTTGATAGAATAGGCCCCAGAATCCAATAATCATGGGTGCTGGGTGGTTTTTTATTAGTATTAACTTGTTTAGATTAATGTTAATTATTTTGGTTAGATACATGGGTCTGAGTCGGTGGTAGGTCTTATATTTTAGATTTTACTTCACCAAAATGTATTGAGTTATGCGTTACTGGATCTATATACCCATACAACGTAGTATGCATTTAATAATTATTGTATCTCGGTGGACGCCCAGCTTAATAGTCGATCACACGAAAATTGGCCCTGGTGGTGCATAAAATAGTAAAATTAATAAAAAGAATTAAAAAATTATAAATATACGAAATTGTATAATTGTTAGTTATATGCCTAAAAGACGATTTATTACCCAATAGTTTTTGTGAAGTAATATTGCGATTTCCGATGAAAAAGAAAATCATACTATTATTTTATTAATCATACCTCTCTCGCAGGGTCAACCACCCGAGGGTTGGTTTGCAACTATCCTAAGAGAAGTTGTAACTAGGGAAGGAGCGGTTACTACTGTGCTGTGGTTTCCCGATGCCTTCTGCACAGGGGAGATGGCGGCCGCTCTCTCTAGAGTCTAGAGTCTAGACAGTCATCCGCCCAGAGAGAGAGAGCTGCCCGTGACCGAGGTTTAAACTAACGACAGTGTGCGTCAGCATAATTCCACTCGGCCACTCCGTCTCCCTAATCATACCTATTATGCTGGAAAAACACGGAAGAACTGTTTCGGTCAACCACCTCGAAGACACCCCTGATTCGACTCGCTGTAAAAACATACTTTATCGAGTTATTTTCATAAATCTACTCACGTTAAATTATTTAAACATAAGATATACGTATGCGGCGGCGTGATGGTCCAAGGTCGTGACGTCGTGCGAAGATGGTATACGGCACATGGACTGCGAGACTCGAACGTTGTACACGTCGCGGGCGTACAACGAATCGCTGCGAATAGTCTAGTGATGGGAATTATTCGAATATTCGAATTCGCATAGTTCTAACGTAAATAATTCGAATATTCGAATATATAGATGCTACAATACCTAATTTGTTATATCTATTTTCCACGATAAGCCTTTTACACTATTTATTTAATTCTACTATTAACTAAGTCCGTTAATTATTTCAAACCAAAAAATCCCCAAAAAAGTGGCCTGTTAACTAGACCCGTAGTCACTTACCTATTAATTTATTATTATTCCCGGTATCCAATTATTACGCATCCCGATTAGGTATTGTAGCATCTATATTATATTCGAATATTCGAATTATTCGAATTATTCGAATTATTTACGGTAGAACTATTCGAATTCGAATATTCGAATATTCGAATAATTCGATTATTCGAATACACATTACATCCCTAGCGAATACTTTACGACGAACTCAGACGTCATCGTGCACAGCGTCGGTTTGTAATAATAACAATAATAATAATAATAAAACTAAAAATGAATTATAAAGCCACGATGGCGGCGTGCGTTTTTGCGCGATGCGGTTAAGGAGTGATGATAATATTACTGTTTTGGCCATTATAGTCTTCCTCGTAGCGTTATATTACTATACCGCATACAATCCGAGGCGGGAAAACAGGTAAAGTTGTGATTATCTACACGCGCCGCTGCTCGACAAAAAAAAAATAAAAAATTACAAATTATTGTTTACCTACGCGCCCGCCCCCCGTACGTACGTCACGAGAGCGAGTCCTTCGAGCGCTGCCACCGCCGTCACCGGTACTGAGTGCGATCCGCACGAAGAGGCTGTGCGCGTGAAATCCGCACACTAGTACGAGCAGCCTTGCCCGTGTCCTGCGGAGGAGAAGAAGGACGAGAGGGAAGGGGCGTATCTGTTGTCGGTCGGTGCTGCTGACGTACCACGCGCGATATTAAATGATCTACACGTTTCGCGTAAGTCCTTCGCCGATCGTCTTCCCGGGCAGAAACGTACGCACAGACGCGATTAAAATAATATGTGTTATTATAAAAACATTACGGTTTACGACCGTCGACGCGCGGGCAGCCGTAACGAGCGGGCGAACCGTCCAGAAGAGATAATACGCGTTGCGTTCGTCATCGGATAATATTCGTACGTCTGGAAATCGTCGACACGCCCTATGACGATCGATGGACGTGGCCGAGCGGCGTCGTCCGTGACATTAGAGATACGCGTAGTTAGTATTAAAGATCGTGCAATTGTGGGGAGAGGGGAAGCTCAGTTTAAACTTAACTATACCTTTTTTATGAATTTCTTTTTTTTGGTTTGTTTCTCAATGTTTTCATACTCTCATTGAACCGTTCAAGGAACGCCGATACGGTAAATTATAGAAATCAAACTATTCGTTTAATTTTTTTTTTTTTGGGGGGAAAAAATTGAACGTAAAATGAAAAAAAACGGCATTTTCGCTGAAAATAATTTAATATATATAAAAAAAAATCAAAATTTTCTACTGTTTGGGATTCTGAAAAAATCTGTTTTCGAACCATTTGCCATTGCCATTACGGAATTATTTTTATTCATAATTTATGTAATGAAATAAATTTTAGAATTTAAAAATTCATCACAAAATCGTATTTGAAATGCCCTAAACCTGGGTTTTGGGTGTAGTCGTGGGGTTATCGAAGGATTTCAACGGTTTTAAACCTTTTCTGATTAACGTGGATGATTTTTCATAAAAATCGGTCCTGTGGTTTTTTAGTATATTATTTTCTAATATACCAACATGGCAACATCTATTTTTGTTAATGTTGTGTTGCTGCCTCATTTGAGTCATATTTTGGGATGAAAAGTACACATATAAAAACACTCAGATATAAATGCAACGCTGTGAAAAAATTGTAAGTTGGTCGACTAATTTTCGTGTTTTGTGGACACGAGTATGTGGAAGCTGAATTTTCATATCTAAGTGTGAGATTTACTATAAAAGTTATCAAAATTAAAATGCCATAAAAGTATTTGTTATTTAGAGTTTTCTCTGTAAAAAGGTGTTCGCTATTTAGAGATTACTATTAGAGGAGGTTTCAATGTATATTAGCTGCTGAGAAACAACACAAAGGTGTGCTGCGAAATGTCATGTGTACCATGTAATGTTTGTATTATTACGTGATTGAAGTTGATCTTAATAATGACTAAAAATGAGTTTTTTGATGTGTTCCAATTTCACAACAAAAATATTCCTAATATTATTTCTATGCTTTATAGATTTTAATTAATATAGTTATTTTAAAGTCGAAAAGGTTAATTTCGTAACAGAAAACTTTGCTTTATGGAGATATATATATATAGACTTATGTACGTAAAATTATCTGTAGGTTCTACATAAACCGAATATTAATATAAAATGTGTATTATATATATGATTAATGTATAGACATTATACAATGTCTAAACGAGATTTAATCATTGCAATAGGTCCCCTGATAAAAAAATTTTATTCAATTACACATTTATTAACTTTTTTTTATATATCTACATATTTAGTGAAAGCTAGTTGGGGCAGCATTTGTCAGTTGTTTACATACAACTAGGCCGGGGGTGGGTTTAACTCAAAGGAAGCCCAGTGGAAATTAGTTTTCAACATTTAGACACAATAATATAAATAAATTATTGTATTTCAACATACTTTGATATACTTATATAGTTATATATAATTTATATGTATATATGAGTATAATCGTTTTATATACCCACATCCCTCTTTGAAAATTTCGTTTTACGCTAATAGAGGCGCCACTGTCTTCTATTAAACCTAATTTTAAGTATTATTCGATTATAATCGAATAATACTATTAACTACTGAATATATGTTTAAAATTTTACGTATGAATGCTATATTATTATTAAAACTACAGATTTTTTGATGAACTTTTGTTTTATGGGATGAATAAATTTTTATTAAAAATGTATTTATATGAACGATTAAGTCATATCTATGCAATTTTTAAGCAAATCACCAACACATGCGAACGAAAAATAATCAATATGAACTCATTATAGGTTAAACGGAACGGAACACATTTTTAGCTCGCCTAGTTATGAATGTTCATAAACATATTTCATAAACAAATTTCACGGATGAAAATATGTAATGTTTTCCAAAAATCTCGTCTTTATTTACATCACATCTCTCATAATCACAACACATGAATACAGGTATTATATTAATTTCTCCGAGTATGCCGTGCAATGTATGCGTATAAAGATCAAGTGTGGCGTCAAGTGAAAAAGGTTGGAAATCCCTGCTGTACGTCGTACGTAAAACCATAGGATATCGCGGACCGGTAAACACACACACACACACACACACACACACACACACACACACACACACACACACACACACACACACACACACACACACACACACACACACACACACACACACACACACACACACACACACACACACACACAAACACACACACACACACTCACACACGTACGTATATATTTCTCGGAAGCGAGCACGTCGGAGAACAAATTTTTGGCGACGACCTGTTGCACAGACGGTCACAGCCGCGGGGTAGCTCGCGGCACTTTAATAACGCGTTTGACGTGTTTCCGCCGTGTGTGTAGGACACATCTAATAAATCTAACTCGACCGCACGATAAAAACACGCGAGCACGTGATCGATCCACGTGTCTGCGTCATATATCCGACCGGGATCCATCGCTCGATTGTGCGACGAGAGCCGATGACGTAGCCGTGACGACGAAGACGGACGTCATATCGTGGAAACCCCGTACAAGAGTACGGTTCCCGGAAACGCGCGGACGACGGAAAAAACAACGTCGTGGAAATATCGTTCCCGAAGAGGATCGCCTCGGCGGGGGTGGATTTCAGGGAGGGGCCAAAAGATCAGTTTCGTTCACCGGTCGAACTCGAACTCTTTCAGTAACACGTAAATGATGCTACACTGCTAGGAGCCATGCGTTTTATACAATTTTTCATATTAGATTTCATTCGTAGATAGCATTTGACACATGCTACCCGTACGTCGTAACACGGGTATTCTTCGATCCTCGAACGTACATCATGCAGATAGATGTATTGCATTAAGAGCGATAATTTATTTCCGTAATTATATACCGTGAATTGTACATATTATATGAAAACGATACGGTTTGTTGTAAACAAAATTTTCATTAAATCAGTTTTAGTTACTGCTCCAAAAGTAAAGTTGTTAGAATTTGAAATTTTCACCATATATTTATGACGTATTTTTACACACTTGACAAAAGTTCCAAAAAAAATTTGAAAAATTTTGGGCTAAAAATAAAACTGAAAATACCTCGTTTTTCATAGTTTTTCTCAAATAACATTTATAACAATAGACAATACATTTTTAAAATTGAATATGGCCGTACAATTTTAAACTTTAAATGTATACTAAATATTATTGGACTATCTAATCGTTATGAACCTCTAGAAACAAATAGATCAGCATGTTTTAAATCTTTTATTTAAAAAAATTTCTCTTCTGTAAAATAAGTAATATTTCAACAGGTTTTGATGAGAAAAAACCTACCGACAATCAGACTTAAAATGGTATGTACGGTAGAGCGTCGATTATCCGCACTCATTGGGACCGAAGGGGGGGGGCGAATAATCGATTTGTGCGGATACGAAATATAATATTCATACATAATATAAAAAATAAAATAAAAAAAAATAAAAATAAAAATAAAATGTATTTATTTGAAATAATAATCAATTTTTTTTTTTGCACTACCAAAAAAATTAATTTGTCCATACAAGTTTTGTAGTACGGATAATTGACGGACCGGATAATTGACGTGCGGATAACCGACGTTCTACTGTATACATATTTTTTTTTATTAACTGCATGTAAAAACAAGGTAAAATATATAATCAATATATTTGTATACTGAAATTATGCTTAGAAACTTTTAATCAAAGAAATAATTTTTTGTTTCTTTAAAATGCAATGTACTCATCTCTATATTATCTTGCCCTAAAAGCAAAAAATACCTTTGAAGGGAGTATATACGATTTTAAATTGTATACTTTAATTACGCTGAAAAAAATACTCATATGAGTAATTAGGTTAATTAAAATTTTGATCAATATTATTAGGAATGCCTCCAATGGGTGGCTTCTTTGCATATTAAGCAAGCTAATATGTAAAAAACATAAAAATAATTATTTTTATTTCTTACGTAAAAAATAGGCACTCAATACCAAAATAATAATTTGAATATTACATAAATTAATATTAAAATACAAATTAATACGTTCGTGAAATTTTCCTACTTAAGTAAATTTTGATGATATCCTTGAAAACTAATTTTAAAACAGGATATAAAACAACGTTCGAATATCAGAAAGCATAATTTATTACAATCAAATATGTGATATGTATGTACAACACATTGCTTTATATTAATATACTATGGGAAATATACGTTATTTTTTATGATTCATAATTATATTTTGTCTGTAGTTAACTTCCTGGAAAAAATGTAGGGGCCTAAACTAGAGGGCGAGTACATAAATATTTTACCAACACATCTAGCCGAATAATTCTGACCTCACATTGTATACAACATCGGCGTGTGCACAAGAAGATCAAAGTGGGCTGTAGCCACTCCTGCAGGCTGAATTTATTTAAAATATAGTATACAAATATTGAAAATATTAGGCAGTTCAATCAGTCATAATTTAGTCAGTCAATAATAAATATTAAATTTCTTTTCATGTTAAATCAAATGAAAAGTACCTTCATAGCTATTATTAGTTAAAAACTCTGTATCAATTATTATTTTATCGTAAAAACAGTTTTGAGAAATGACAGCTGTTCATTACGAACTCAAATGAAGTACAAAATAACTTTGATTTAATAATAAATGCTTATAAAATACAATATATACAAAATATTTAATAAAATCTTAATAGATACAGATTCTCGGAGGATAGACATGAAATTTATAGTTTTTTTACGTCAATGATGACCTATTTTGTTTTATTGAGATATTTTCTCACCTCTTTTAAAACAATTCCGCAGGCAATGACCTAAGTAGGTGACAAACGTAGCCCCTATCTACCATCAAGGTTTGCATTTGCCCATGTGTATTATGTTATATCATATCATTGATTATTTATCGTACTTTTAACTGCTTATCATGAAATATATTTCTAGAGAGATTATATTAAAATCGACACCAACAAAATATATAATATACGCTGAAAAAAGAAACGGGATGAAAAATAATTTATTTATGAGTGACTTTGCAAAAACATATTCAATAAATTATACTTTTAATAGTTGGACATACACAATTATTCGAATTCTTTATGGTCGATTGGCCCTTTCCGCGGTGAATTATAAAAATTGCCCCTGTGAACCAACAAATACTCGGATAGAATAATACGATTTTATTTTTGCGTGACGTCCTCGTTGTTTTGTTCCGAAAAATGTACAACGGCCAATCTTTAAGTGCTCTTCACTCACCAATGCATATTGTGATGACTTGTAGTATCGATATAAATGGTGATTCAAGTTGAAACTTTCGCGAAAGTATTTTCATTCCTATGAAGAATCTATAAACAACAGATGATTATATTTTTTATCGAATGGATAGTCTTGCAATGACCGCTAGTTGATCAGAAGATGGTACCTAACTGCTCTCGCCAATTCCATTATAACTTATTGCGTTTGACAATATGAATAATATAATAATATATCTAGTACAACCTGGTACTCAATACTCGTACGATAAATTATTTTTACAACGAATCCTGTAAATGGTATGACAACAGTATTTTAATTCTTAAACTTGAATTGAAGTACTAATTTCGTGTCAAATAAATAGAGTTATTTTTGAATTATCAATTTAGTGCGCTAATATTTTTATGTTAATTTGTATGCTTTACGGAGAAATCATTTAGTCATTTTGTTAGCAATACAAATTAAAGTCAATGTTTATTATATAATTAATTATTAATTTAGCCACATTTAACAGGAAGGACAATCAAAATTCCAGAGGGAAAATACCCTGCCCCCATGAAGTTTACCTGAGTTCAAATGGGTCTGGTAAAGACTACGTCTCACGACGCCGCAAAGAGACCTACGGTTGATTTAAGTCAATCGGAAATCCCGTGAAATAACGCGTGAAAAAAACACTTCACACAGCCGTCACTGGTCGCGGCGGCGATATTATTATTATTATTTTTCTTATTTAAAGAGGTTTTAACATTAAATTATAATACCTCAACAGTTATGTATAAAAATCTGAAAGAAAAAAAGAAAAAAATATAAGATGGTAAAGCTCACACTCTTAAATTCGGAGACCTGATTGCAGAACAAATTTTAGCGTATGTATGATTATATTAGCATTTTCGGTTGAAAGCGCGTCAATGAGAGAAAAATTGATACCAGAGGAAGAAAAGAGAGTCTTTAGCTGAGATATTTGAATAGAGAGAGAAGGACAATTTGTGAGTAGGTGTTGGAAGTAACAGTATTCTCCTCCACAGTTGGGTAGGGGACACTACGTGCTACTGTTAAGTCCCAATTTAAACGAGTGGTGTGGTAGTAGACTGTGGCCCGTGCGTAATCTGGAGAATTTAGTTATGGCAGCGCGGCTTATCTTTAGGGATTGAAACCATGGTTGATTAGGGATGTTTTTAATTAATGACCTATAACCAAAAGCATATAGGACTCTGGCAGGGAATTCCATTCTAACTTCCAACGGCGATATTATAATAATGATAATTATCAGATCGAACGTGCGTGCGTGACACGGACGGGCTCGAAGATCGACGCGTCATTTTAATCGGAAGTCCGATCGCGCGGATGACTGTTGATTTTCCGCCTCTATCGATGTAACATTTATATATTGTACACGCGTACGTGGTTTTCACACGACTGCCGCGTGACACCGTATGCCCACGAGCTTTGTATGAAAATCGATATTAATCGTGTGCGTATGATTATTACTATTGTGAATTGTGATCCGTCGTTATTTGCGCGTGTAAAGATTAATCATCGTGAACTGCTTATTACGCCCTGTCGCAACACTATACGTTCGCGGCGTAAATCGCAGGTCGGTAGAAGAACACAGTTTTACACACTGGTCGACGGCTTTGCGGCCCGAGTCATCGCGATAATATCTGTATACCTACTCACGACCCCCGGGTGTGATTTCGGTGACGCACGCTCATGTGGTTTATAAACAGACGACGGATTTTAACGTGATGAAAACAACAAAATATGTACTCATTCTTGTAGAAATGTGTAAGAAAAAATTAATGAAGAAAAATGCATGTAAGACTTAAGAAAAAAAAAATGAAAAATTCAATCACTTAAGTATCTAATTTTTGGAAAGATGTAAAGTTACATAATTTCTGAGATTTAAAAACGTCAATTGATGACTTTTTGATAGTAAAATGTTTTTATACTGACTGAAGGTCGTTCCACATCGAATAACTCAATGGAGGCATATTTCTTAAAATTAGTTACATTAAATGATGTGAGCTCGACGTCCAATAGAATTCTGCGGGACTAAATCCTTGAAATATATCTCAAATTATATTTTGCATTTTTTAGTCCGTAATTTTTTTCAGATACGTTTTTTAACTAAATTTCCTATGTGATCTCGTGCTTTTTCTAATTTATTTTGGGCTTCTTCAACAAGCTTTCAATACCTTATTGACGATGTATTTTAATAGTGGCATATTGGTACATGGCCGCCATTTTACATTTAGATAACGCAGATAATTTTTGTCATCATCAAAAATCGTCAAAAAAAAAAAAACTAAAAAAAAAAAAAAAATAAAAAATCAAGTTATATGTATTTACAAAACGTGTATACACATTTATCAATTATGTAAAAATATGAATTTATACCCAACTATATAAATTACGTACCTAATATATTTGAGCTTCAATGTTTGAAATTAATTAAACCATAAACACTTTTATCAGATTAAAAACAACTCGTTTCAATTAAAAATGAGTGTTTTCAATAAAATCCGTTCCCTATAAATAATTATGCACACATACCTATAGTGATCGACTTGAGGCGATGACCGACGGACGGCTGCACGAGTTGAATTATTTTCTTTCGTTATTAGAATGTCAACACGCGTGTGGTTATAAATTTACACGCGGATTACAATACACCTCCTAATGGACAAATAAACGTGATACACAAGGCTAATAAAGTAATAACCTCTGGTATTGAAACCTATATTAAAAAAAAAAAAAAAAACAAAAATGTGATGTTATGATTCAACTCTCCGGCGTACGCGCATTAGAGCCGTATTGCGAAGTCGTCTCGGTGGTTGTGTACACATTATATGTGTATCTCGTTACGGTGGGTTGGTGCGTGTATAGTTATAAAAACGGCGCCGAAGAACATTATTATCGGGCTTGATAATCGGTGAAATTATTACGTCATAGTTGTTGTACAGTGGCGTCGATAGTCGAGACTAGGCGGTAGTCTTACACGTGCAGCAGCCATCATCCGCAGCGGTTTCCACATACAAAGTTTTTATTCGTTAATTATTACAGACAGAAGTCCAACGAGTGCCCGGGTCAAACGACTTAAAAAAACCACACCGACTGTCTGACACCCGCACGGGTTTTTGAGCACAGTAGTATTTCTCGTAATCTTCGACAATTACAGTGGTATCATACGTAGGTTATTACCGTCGACACGCAAACTACGTTTTCGCACACGACGATTTCGGTGAATTACGAAAAATGTCAGTCACCCGCGTGATTTCTAACACGAAAAAAAATTATACTTCACGTACGTTTTACGTACACTGCATTCGACGGGGTTGTTTATCTTGTACGTATCACTATCCCGCATCCGATCGTAATAATATACGCACATCATAACATACCGGTATACGGTTAAATTGAATCATAAGTAATAACCATTGTTAGTTATTAGACAACACGCGTGTATTATGTGACGAGGAATAAAATCGCGGTAATTACACTGTATTAAATGATCTCTTTGTATCTGCTTACCGACATGTGCTGTGCGTGTTATTCAATAATAAAACGTCACGGTCCTTTCATTCACGGTCTCGTCTATCGTTTACACAATACTATTTAAGTGCACATAATCGGCGATCGTGTGCGTTAAAATATAACAACGATTTCCTATCCTCTCGTGCACCATGCCGGAGTGCACGCGCGTTATATATCAAGTCACACACGTCTCCACGGCGTTTTCCTGCGACTTCTTCGGTTCACGGGGAACCAAAATGTGAACATGTTTTCAGTCATCATTGTTGATGCTTATTTGAATCGTTGACTACCATAATAAAATTGATATATATATATATATATATATATATATATATAACTTGATTTTTATTTTATTTCAGTTTTTTTTTTCGATTTTTAATGATGACAAAAATTATCTACGTTATCTACGTTATATATATATATATATATATATATATATACTATATTCAAAATGAGACAGGACCCCGGCGGCCGAGTTGTGCGCATGGGCGTGGCTTATTTCTGCGGCTCGGCCTGACACGCCGCCGCCGACGAGAGCGCCGCATTATTCTAGT
The DNA here is from genome assembly GCA_027580255.1 of Therioaphis trifolii. Classification (NCBI taxonomy): domain Eukaryota; kingdom Metazoa; phylum Arthropoda; class Insecta; order Hemiptera; family Aphididae; genus Therioaphis; species Therioaphis trifolii. The sequence goes on from CM050404.1 coordinate 121,220,191, forward strand.
ATCGACTGCAGACGAGTACAAATAATTTAAAATGCATTGTTTAGCTATGAAGCGTATTAATTTGTACGACACTGTCAGGTCGCCGGTCGGACGTGAATTATCAATGTATATAAATAAATAATAATATAATAAATGCAACGTATATAAAGATTAAGTATGTAATTAAAGTATTGTTTTTTTATAAACAATACATAGGTTAGTTTAATTTAATTAATACTCAACAAAAAGCTGAGTATACGTCAGTTATGCATAAGTTACAATTTTATAAGAAAATTTATAAGAAATTTTATAAGAAAAAAACGAAAAGTTTAAAAAAACGTACAAAAACGATCAAGAAAACATTTTAATATCTTTTTGCCAATTATCTGAACCATTTAACCTCTGGAATAAGTATAAAAATGTTTTATCAGACGATTTTAAACATAAATTACTAATTAAATATTCATATTTAGAGTTAGATTTCACAGCCCACGCTCAAAATGAGGCATTAATTTCTATAGAAGACCAAGTTTTATCGTGCATAGGAAAATCTTTATCAGATTTTGGATTGCCAAAACCTCACAAAGATAATATACAAACCATAAGTCGTGAATATTTACAACAAACAAACTACAATATCACAGATTTAATGGAATATGTTAATAACAACAAAACTATGATGACTTCAGAACAAAATAATGTGTTTAATCATGTCATTAATTGTGTTGAGGAGTCAACAGGTAATATTTTCTTTTTGGATGCTCCTGGGGGCACTGGAAAAACATTTATTATTAATTTGTTGTTAGCAAAAATCCGATCATCCGGTAAAATTGCTATAGGTGTGGCATCATCGGGAATAGCATCAACGTTAATCCACGGTGGTAAGACTGCACATTCAATTTTCTAGCTACCAATAGACTTAAACATTACCAATACCCCAGTTTGTAATATAAAAAAAAATTCACCATTAGCCAAAGTATTAACCGATTGTGTACTAATTGTGTGGGATGAGTGCACAATGGCTCATAAATCGGGCGTAGAGGCTTTAGATCGAACATTACGGGATATTCGGTCATCACTCATCAGATAAAACTATGGGAGGCATCACATTAGTATTTGCGTGAGATTTTAGACAAACATTACCGGTTGTTCCACGAGGAACACGATCTGATCAAATAAATGCGAGCCTAAAATCATCTACGATTTGGTTGAAAGTAAAAAAATTGTCTCTTACTGTAAATATGCGAATCAAATTAACAGGAAATATACACGCAGGAGAATTTTCTACATTACTCTTAAATATTGGTAGCGGAACTGTAAATGATAAGGATAGGTACATAACAATTGTAAAAAAAACTAGCACTATCGACAAATTCGTTGGAACAACTGGTACAAAGTGTGTACCAAGATATTGGGAATTTGAAAAATCTGAATAGTGAATGGTTATGCGAACGCGTTGTTTTAACAACTAAAACTAACCGAGCTGACACAATAAACTCACTAATAGTTAGTGGATTTCAAGCACTAGAAATGAATTACTTTTCTATCGATACAGTTATTGATAGTGAAGAATCGGTACATTTTCCTACAGAGTTCTTAAATTCACTAACACAATCTGGTATGCCTCCTCATAAAATATCACTGAAGGTGGGGGTCCAATCATATTATTGAGAAATTTGAATTCGCCTAGATTATGTAACGGGACTAGGCTTTGTGTCACCTCTCTTACAAAAAATGTAATCGAAGCTGAAATTTTGACCGGATGTGCTAAGGGAGAAAAAATATTTTTACCGAAAATACCATTATACCCCAACGATTTTCCAGTTAAGTTTAGAAGAGTTCAGTTTCCAATAAAAGTCTGTTTTGCAATGACAATAAACAAAGCTCAAGGTCAGACTTTAGCTTATTGTGGTGTAGATTTAGAAAATAACTGTTTCTCACACGGACAATTGTATGTGGCATTTTCTAGAGTTGGAAGATCTGACCATTTGTACGTTTATGCACCACAAAATAAAACTCTAAATGTGGTATACCAAGAGGTTTTAACTTAAACCATATTAGAATTGAGCAACTACGTATCATTTGTAAATATTCATAAAAAAAATTAAATATAATAATAGAAACATTTTTTAATAACAATATGTGTATAGAATCATTAGAATCATTAGTATCATTTGTAAATAATATTATTATTATTTTTGTTGTCTTTATAATTCAGCAACTACTACTTTTTTAGCACTTGATAGCATTAAGTAAAATACGTTTTTTTTCTTCTTTAAAACATAACAATTTGTGTTGATTTAAGAATTTAATTTTGATAAAACAAAAACTACACACGGGCGAAGCCGGGTAATTCAGCTAGTATATATATATTTCTCTATAACACCACCAAGTCCCTGAGACTGTGCAGTCGTTATTAGTCTTTATCTATCGTGATCAGTGTTAATTTAAAATATACTTAACATTTATTATACACTTATTACATTATTATTTATTTCTATTAATTACAGTTATAAAACATAATTATTAAATACCTTCTTTTTTTTATATATATATAATTTCCATGTGAAAATCGACTGGTTGATTTAAATTAAACGTCATTCAAGGACCCAAGATTTAAAAGATTAACTAAATGTTTCTAAAAATACGTTTCTCAATAAATCACTCGTGATTAGGCTACTTACAAATTTATTTTCTGTGAATTCGTGCAATCAACTTGAATAACACATCTAATATAAAAAAGTAATTTGCACGGGTTTACTGTGCATTATTTTAGGTAGAAATAGTATTGAAGTATTAAGTGATATTACAAAATATTTAATATGGTGCTGTGGCAGAAACTTACAAATAAACAACATACTGGAATTGAAATGATATAATTATAGTAATGATGATGCGTATAATTTATCCTATATTTTACCATATTTGTGCACAATCGGTATAGGTATACTGTATAATATTTTATATAAAATATATCATGTATAAAATTACAACATTATAGTTTGTTTTAATCGATATAAACTATTCATTTCCTTATAATTAAAAATTAAATAGTTATGAAACTGAGGATGTTAGATCGTAAAATTATAAGTAAAATATAAAATCACTATAGATAAAATAACAAATTACTATAATAGTGATGAATGATAATCATATAACATCAATTTTATCTATTTATTGTTGTTTATTTTATTTTATACAAATTTAACCTTGAAATATTTTTTCTACAGTATTCTTTACAACATATACAGTTGTACACGTGTGCCGATTTTAAGCCCTAATTCATACCATTATTTCATCGTGTACCTATACGTGTATATCATCGAAATAGTAATTAATGATTTATATATTATCATCAAACATAGACTTGACCTGAATAACTTTTTTTAAACAAATGAATATTTAGACTTTTGTTTACATATTATAATGAATTGATTTAATTGGTTCCCACTGAGCAGCATAGGTGGTGTTCATTTTAAAGATGTTATTTTCCTCCACAATGAATAAAAACTATTACAAGTGAAGGATCTTTTGGTTTTATTATGATGTTTATTTTTATCGGAAATCACATGTTTGAGTAGTAAAGCCATTTTATAGATCAGAAATACCTCTTCTGTGTACTTTATGAAAAAATTGAGTGAAAACAGTAAAACAACAATCGCTATATTTATTAAATCGAGTTAATTTAATAGTCATAACTCCATAGTAGCAGTCCTAGGAACTTGAAATTTTCATTATATACCTATCATCAGCACTTATGTTATATAAACTTCAAAAACAAAATTGAAACTCTTGAATAGATCTTTTAAAAATCACTTGGTAAGTATTTTTAGTGAATAATGTCATTTGTTTAATGATACAATAAATTCATTTTTATTTAGTTAAAATTGGGAGTTTTCTCCTACATTTTCAGATTTTCAGAACTTAAGACATAGAAATTAAAAAAAGTCCTACTTAATTTAGGAGGGTTGGTAACTTCAACCATATACCAAACACCAACTTAATATACCTAGTTGTGATTATTCTAATATCGTAGGTAACCATCTAATTTTTACGAAAATATTAAAATATAGGAGTAAGATATTATAAGTAAGTATCATGAATGTTTGGTAAACGTTAATTCCATGCACAGTTCAAGTAAATTAACCTCTACTACTCCACAAAACAGTCTTGAGTTATGCTATCGAATTTAAATATTATACAAGATTTTAAATATTATAACAGCCGTGCGTTTAATATCATGTATAAACATATTCTAATTTGATGACCATTTACAATATCATGTAAAATAATTCATAATATTATTAATGTTAAATGATACTTTGTATGTCTATACAACTATAATATGTGACATCTGAACATAAGTTCATAATACTTTTTTCGTACTATATTAATTAGTATTGTATTACAGTAAATCGTTGTCATTGTTTTCGTCTGTGTTTTGTATTAAAATCGACGGCAGGTGTACTTCAAAAAGATGGTATCACGAATTATCCATCGTTTTTTCGATAGTAAATTAAAATTAGTTTTTGTTTTTTCGTTACATTAGAAATATTTTATTTTGGCATCTATTATAAATACCAAGTATCTATCTGATAATAATAACACAAAAAACAACAATAATTATACAAAAAAAAAAATACAAAAAAAAAATACACAAACAATAATTTCTGATTGATTTATTTTACATTAATTTATCAGTACAATGCACGATGACAATAATTTCCATACTCCAAAGCGCGATGGTATTGTTCGAGAATTCGTTGAAGATTTTACCGATCGTACATACGTGCGCATCATTGTATAACATTTATTGAAAGTAAATTGTGGTGGTGCATATTGTGGCACAGTGTGTCACTGCCGTGCACGAGAAGGTTACATTTATGGACAATGATAGTACGTAAATATAGGTTCGTATCGCATCTCTACGTTGGCGTGCGTTCTGTATAAATAATACTATTTCGGAGCGGGATACAATATTGATTGCTTACTAGTCACAAGATACTCGATTGTCGATGGTTATCGCGAAATTGAAATCGAGACCGTCGTAATACACTAGGTACGCTTTATGTATTGCTTTACGAAATTATGGTCCACTGTTGATGCTGTCGGTACAAAATATTAACTACCTGTTGCGTACAATTTATACGCGTTTTAGAATGTGGAAACAGACGAGATTCACGTGAAACGTATAATTTGTAGGCTTAATGGATACGCGAACGATGGGAAAACGAAGTGATGGGAATAATGTATTACAAAATGAATGACGATGCATTATGCTATCAATAGAAATTCTGAAATGTGAACAAGTGTCAAGTAATAGTGCTCAGTACTTTGGAAATAAGAAAAAATATCCAACGAGACAACCAGAATTAACTATGCGAAGCGAGAGGATGTTATTTATTTCAAAAGTTTAGGATATATACACGTAATTTCATAGACATATACGTATAACTATTAAAAGGCCGAATTTCTTATACAGTCCGTGCATTACACCGTGTATATATATTAAAGTTTTTTTCGTTATCTTGATGGTACATTTTAAATCATTAATTTCTTACGTAGTTATTTCAATTAATAGTATTATATAAACATAAAACATATTTAACTATAGGTACATTGTAATCTTAATCGAATATAATAAAAGTAAATCACTACAATAATATAATAGAATTACCTAATAAAATACACAAGAAAAAGTAGAATGTTTTTGTCATAAACTTGTCGATATTTTACAGCTAATGAACTAATACAAATAAAATAACGCGACTGTTGTATATTATTATTACACGTTTATTAATTAATTGGTGAATGAAGTTTTTTAGTCAATTTATGATGTTTTCCCACTGAATTAAATATATTACATAATTTTATCAAGTATATTTCGACAATGTCAATTGTAAAATACTATTTAACATAATGAACAATGTTGGAATAGACATTAAAGATAGAAAAATTCTACATACAATGTATAAAAGTCAAGAAGCTGAAATTAAAATTAACTCCACAACAAAGGCAGCTAATATACAAAAAGGAGTAAGACAAGGATGCCCACTGTCGCCATCTTTATTTAATGTCTACGTTGAACAAACGACGAGAGATATAAAACAAAAACTAGAAGAACAAATGATAGGAATAGTAATAGGTGGTAGATTAATATCAATGATACGCTTTGCAGATGATATAGTTTTGCTTGCCACATCTGAAAACGATCTACAAACAGCACTTATTGAAATGGATAACATATTTATAAAATTTTAATTAAATATAAATACGGAAAAAACAAAAGTAATGGTATGTAGTAAACAAAATGAACCAAACATTAATATATTCCTAAAAAGAAACAGAATAGAACTAATAAATCAATTCAAATATTTGTGAAGCATAATAAATAATGAGAAAAGGTCAAAAAAGGAAATAAAAAGTAGAATAGGGCAAGCAAAAAAGGCATTTCTACTTAGGAGTAAATTACTGGTATCAAGAAATGTAGATCTAAGATACAGAAAACGTTCAATTAAAACATACGTATGGATTACAGCATTATATGGTTGTGAAACATGGACGCTGGACAAAAAGATGAAAAAACTCTAGAAGCTTTTAAAATGAGGTGTTGGGGTAAAATGGAGAAAATAAAATGGACGGAATTGAAGACAAACGAAGAAGTATTAGATTTAGTCAAAGAGAAAAGAATATTACTAAATAGTTTAAGATAAAGGCGATGGCAAATGATAGGTCATACGTTAAGACATAATGAAGAACTTCATAGCCTCATACTGGAAGGTATGACAGAAGGGAAACGCGGAAGAGGTAGGCCAAGAACGTGTTATATAAGTCAAGTAATCAAAGATGCAAGAGTCGATTCGTACAAACCACTCAAAGAAAAAGAACAAGACAGAGAATCATGGAGAGAACATTTATTGTAGACCAATCTGCGGATTGAAAACTAAAAAAAAACAATATATATTTTATCAAAGTATTGAAGCCTTACACTAAATAATCTTTTTGTTAAAAAAGAAATCCAAACAATTTTTTGGAGCTTTTCCAATAGCTCAAAATTTAATCTCTAAAAAAATCGATCAATCTGTTATTAATTTGTTAATGATATAAAGTAGAATATTTTACAAATTAATAAATATTTAATTCAATCAGATTCGGTTATAAACTAAGATCGAAATTTGTCGAAATCCACACGACGTGAATTTCAAATATTAGATCTCATCTCAAAAGCTCTCAACACCTGTTATTACAAAAATCATAATGTAAACATTACCCATACGACAAATGGCAGAAAAACGTATTGATAAGGACTAGTCGGCCAACTACTACCTAGTTCTATTATAATATATGTCTACGTCTATACTTTCGGCTATCGTCGCTACAGAACATATAACCCACCGCCGAATATAACCACAACATATAGCCGAACATATAACCACCGCCGCTGTTATAATAATTTATAAGTCTATTCTATGCTTAGATACATATCATGTCATGGCTAAATCTATTACATTGGTGATTGGATCTATTTTGATATTACGTATGTATAAATTAAAATGTTACCTACATAATATACATTTTGTTTGATTCAAAATCTAAAATATCAATAAAAGTCAAAATTTTAATGTATTCTATTAATTTCCAACCGTACAAAATTGATTACGGAATATTCAAGTATTTGAATGATTGATTTGTTTCGAAGGGGATGAAATTCGAAATTTAAGTGGAGACATGAAAAATATTTATATATATATATATATATATATATATATATATATATATATACATACATATATATTTGTATAGTGGAAAAAATTTAAAGTATGACGTCACATCGTATTTCCTCCTTCGACAACTGCAGTATATTAAAATAAGATGTGTGTAGTATGTACTGTGTACACTACCTAAACATTTACATGTGGTAATGAAGATGTATTATAAATTGTTATTCGTATTCACGGTGAAAAATGGCATTTTCATATTATTATTTCATGCTTTTATCGCTTTAAATATCTAATTGTTATAAATAACTAGGTTCTAAACCTAAGGTCCTTACTTACATTACAGGAGATTTTTTCCCACCATGTCCTTGTATTTTCATTGCGATGATATTCGTCGGTCTACTTGCGGTTGTATAACCTACCTAATTTTGAGTGTATATTTCTAGAGTTTTATTATTTTGTTTTTACACGGCTTACGCAATCGCACGGACATTACAGTTTCTGACTGCGAACCGTCCGATTGTGCGTGGATCATACATATTCTAAATCAGGTATGAATACACAAGTTATACGTATTTTTCCTTATTATAATGTTTTTGAGTGAAATTTTAGTACTTAAATATTTATGCTGTTCAAAATTATTGACTAATTTATTTATTATTAAATGAATATATTTTGTTAAACGATTCGAGTTGAAATCCAGTTAAAGTCAACATTTTAATACATTAGCATTGTTTTTCAAGCAACAATGATATATTAAGATTTCTTAAGAGAAAATATTTTTTATTTTTCGAGTGTACATCATTCTTTTTCAATTCATTAAATTTGAATATTAGAATATAATGCTATTCTGATTTTGTGTCTTGATTCCTATTAACTCTTAACTATTCACAACGATTTATTCCGAAATTTTCTGTTACATTTTCTTTTGTATTTAAAAGTCAAAAGACAAATACACCTTTTATTTTGATAATGTTTTTGAATAATAATCTTAAAATAATTAAACCTATTTTTAAATAAAACAAAAAAAAAATGCGTGATAGTTTTCAGGATAATTAATAACAAATTCAGGTTATTTATGAATGGCTACATGCTACAATACGTACGAATATTTATAAATTTAAATTTTAGATTTCATTTGATTGGAAAAGTGTGTAACTGTTGTAACGACGAATATGCATAAACATATTAAATCATACGTAACTTCGTGCTTAATTTGTCAAAAACGTAAACCAGACAAATCTCTTCAAGTAGGAAAAATGCAAACATACCCTATAGAACATGGGACTCCTTTTTCGGATATAACAATCGATTATATTGGCCCATTGATGATGTCGAGAGGTTTTAAATATATACTAGTAGCCACTTGTAGGATAACTAAATATTGTGTCGCGAAAGCATGTAGAAACGCCGATGCAAAATCTACGACAAAATTCTTATTAGATTTAATTTTAGCATATGGAGCAATGAAAATTGTTAGGTCGGACAATGGTACTCATTTTACAGCTAAAGTAATTGCCGACATTTTAACGGCTCTGAATATAAAAAAAACGGAAGGTATTGCCTACAAACCAACGAGTCAAGGTAATGTAGAAAAACAAAATCAAATAATTTCCGATATGATAGCGCCTTATATTACGGAAGATAATGGAAAATGGTCTGATATACTACCAATAGTTTTACATGCGTATAATACAGCAATACATTTTTCAACCGGATACTCTCCATTTTATTTACTTCATGGTTACGAACCAAACTCAATTTTTGACATTGCTTTAATTCCAAATACATGCGATCACTCAGTTATTCATGAACTGCAAAATTTACAAAAAGTCCGTAATACTATACCTGATATATTAAAACAAGCATTCGAAAATCAAAAAAAATATAAAGACAAAAATAAATATGAAATAGAGTTTAAAGTAGGAGAAAAGGTCTTAGTAAAAGTACCCGTCCGCAAAAACAAATTTTCTAACAGATACGAAGGACCATACACAATAATTAAAAAATTAAATCCTAATGCTTATTTAATAGAACTTCCAAAGAATGGGGAATTAAAAAATGTCCCTATACATATCGAACACATAAAAAAGTTTCACCAAACAAATAATATTTATTACTATTCTTAAGAATATTCTATTAATCTCAAATTTATATAATATATTAAAAATATAAACTGTGCAAAAAAAAAACAAAACAGAATTATAGCGAAAATATACGAATTAAAAACTAAAATTATAATAGTCAACAGTTTTCCAGAATTTAATTCAAAATGACGCAAAATATACCGCTGACAAGATTTTTTTTTAATTTTATTTACTCTTATGGGAAAATCATGGACTCAATATCAGCATAAATTTAACTAGGTATATATTAACTTAATTATCTGGTATTCATACATAATATGTAAGTCATAAAGGTGTTATTGCCTTCGACTCATGGGGTTGTATTGTGCTATTAGTTAATACTCTTATTAAAATAACTAGATATATTAAATTAATTCTAATATAATAAGAAAAAAAATATCCCGAGTATCCACTTCAATAACTAAGTATATAATTTCGATTTCTAAATTACAATCATTTTTTTTGTAATAAGAGCAATGTTTTAGTGTGTGCCGCTGGAGTTTTTACGTTGACATTGCAAGAATTTTACAATGAACTATCTCGCAATTAATTTAAAAAAAAAAAAATGGTTAAAATACGGTTATGGATTATTATTATAGAAAATGATGTTATTTAGGAGTTAACGATATCAAATTATATTAATTTGTAAAATTTGTTTTATGATCATTTGATTATTTATTTGATGTTTAAATTCTAGAAAGAGACTTTGTGAGTCTGCATTAACTTTGTGTCCACATTGACCCCCCTAGAACAATTTCAAATAAATTTGTAAATGCATAAAATTGTAGAAAAAAAAATGTATATGTTATTGATTAGATATGATAATTGTATGTTGGATGTTTATATTCTAGAAAGAGACTTTGTGAGTCTACATTAACTTTGTGTCCACATTGACCCCCCTAGAATGAATGTCATGAATATAATTATTGTGAGGATTCGAATAATATATTTTTTGTTTGACATAATTAAAATTTTATACATTTACAATGATGGATAAATTATTTTAATCAATATTATTTAGTTCCAAATATGTGTACAATAACACACTAGGAAAAATTTAATTTTTTATGAGCTGATACTTATTATAGTACAAAAGCCATTGCAGAAAAATAGAGCATAGTTTATAAGCCTATTTATTTTATATTATAATGTTTATAATCATATTAACTTAATATAAACTTTATATTCTCGATTCAATTATTAAAAATGAATAATGAGACATCGAATAATTTATTTATTTTTCATCATTAAATAAAATAATAAACCGAGTTAATTTATTGAAGCTACTACTTTATTAAGTAAATGATATCATAGTGGCTATAAAACTAAGAAATTTTAAATCAATACAATTTAGTGGCACATATGAAACTTGCTAGCTTGTAATAAATAATTAAAATACACTTTATAAAATATGTTTTTCTTTTCAAAAACGAGCAATTTTAGGAAAAATATTATATTTATACGATTTTAAAATAAAAAAATATATTTTTTGAAACAGCTGTTTTAATAGCTACATTGTATTAATAATTTTATTTATATTTGTATTGTACCACATGAACATTTTTTTTTACTAACATATAGTTTTAATCCTGAAATCATTGTGAACCTGAGTAACTATTGTTTAGACTATTGTATAACCCAAATCTAATAGACAATTTTAAAGGCATGTCAATTTTATCTCCAAAACATTGTAAACATATTCAATTTTTGGCAACGTTTTTCATTGAGTATGTAAACGTTTATGAACAATTTACTTTTTATTATGTATAATTATTTTGTAAATGTATAATGTATATACATAGTTATGGTGTACTATGTTACTGCACATTATCTTGTTCATTCATTGATTATATTAATATATTAAGCAAATAAAAATTTAAAGACATGTCTAATAAATTTAATAAAAATAATTGAAATAATTAAACCTCATATATAATTCAAATGATATACCCTGAGAAATTAAAGAGGGATGTTCCGACCAGGACATTATCATCCGAGAAGAACGGAATAGATGTCCAACGTCGAAATCAAACAAAGGTTATATCATTTGTTTACTAACACACATTTGTTTTCAGGTTTGTTTTCATTTTTTTTTTAGTAAATCTGAGGGCAGATTTTAAATGGCAAAGGGGGTAATTGTAACGATTGCAATGACTAACTCATCATTAATATCGCTCTCAGATAAATATGCTTAGGTAAACAGAACACAGGGACGTGTAGAGTACGAATACTGAACGTAATATATGAGTGACCAGTCGAGTTTTAACATCAACGGAAACGAGTCGAGTTTTAACATTAACGTAAAAGAGTAGCATTTTTATCATCAACGTAGAGACAAGTAATATTTGTCTCTACATAAATTAATTAATCGTTTCACACTTAATTTCTACAGGTGAAATAACCCACCTTAGATAAGTGTTTAAATAAATATATTTTTATAAAGTTGCTCGTTTCACTCGTACTCCGCTACACCTGTGGTCTACATACACTACCCTCAAGAACAGGGTTACTCAGGTGATAGTGTTAATTGTATCTTTACCTTTTATACTTATTTTATAAAGTTTATAATATATTCGTTGCACCTTTAATACACTAGGTACGTGTTAGTTTTTTTGAACGCAGGTCATAAGTTTCTTGGACCTGTAAAATATAACTAGGAAAACTTTATTTATATATTATTTCAACGACCCGGTTCTCAAGACCGGTTAGTGTAGTAGGAATTAGCCAACCGACTGCTCCTTAAGTGGATAGAATAATATATAGATATCGACAGCCCCTTCATTCGAATTCAATCGAATAGAGCGAGGGAGGTGTGTTGCACTGTGTAGTGTATACTGATAGTATACATTTGAAATTTAAAAAAAAATGGAAGATCTGAAAAAGCAAATATTATTGAAATCAAAAATGTCAAATAACTTGAAATGAAAGTTTCTAAGTTGAATACTATTCTTATTTTGACACTTACGTGATTTATTATTTATTTATTATTATTATTTTTTTTAGAAATCTGTATTTTATAACTATCGGAATAAAACACATTTGTTACATTTGTAGATCTTCTTATAGTTATGATATTTTTGTGTTGTAAATAATCATGATCATAAATAATATAAAAACAATAATAAATTAATAAATAAAACTTGTTTCAAAAATTGTAATACAATCATATAATTTTTAATAATCTATGTTTATCATTAAATATGATGGATTTTTCTTAAAAATAATCAATATAAGAGTAATGAACTATTTAATAATTTTATATTTTCCATAAGAAGTATTATTATTAAAATTTTCATGTAAAATTATTAGACCATTTTAAAATTGAAAACATTTGAAGTATCAACTTGATAACTAGGACAATTTTAGAGAATATGAAATTTATTTATTTAAATTTAATAAATTACAATCTAGTTATAACAAAATAACACATAATGGACAATTGTGAATAATTTTAGACTCGGAGTTAAGAATGTATTGGTTTAATAATCATAGGTTTTTTTTTTATATCCGTATAGTTTTTGGAAAGTAATGATGATCCATAACTAAATAATCACGTTTATAGCTTTTTCAATATTTGAAAAAAAATTCTGAAAAATTAAATTAAGATATAAAATAAAATTGGTAAATTAAACTTCTGTGAAATCGATATTACTTTTAGTCATTATTCCAAAAGGTACCTACTCATAATTTTTATAAATTATCATCAATAATCTTTTACAGGCTCGAACATTTAAAAAAAGAATTAAACATGTTTTTACAAAGTTATTTTACTTTTAAAAACTTAGAAATATGTGATTTTTTTTGAAAACTGTCTTCCAATAATATTCTTAATTCTGAATATGATAAAAAATATCATTTACTTAAAGATTTACTACTTATATTTTGGTGATGGCTTTATGTCTCATAACTTATGAGATATTGGATGTAAAATTTTCATAGCAATATCGATTATGATTTTTTGTTTTTTTTAACGTTTAAATACGGCAAAATGAATCACTTTTACGAATTTATTCAATGGATTATTTTGTTATTATTTCAAAACTAAAATCAGCCGAGATTTTAAAATATAATTTCTATAATTCACCGTATGGTATGGAATTTATTAAAAATTAATCTAATAAGTAATTCAGATTTTAACTCAGAATTTTTTTTATGAAAGCAATAAATGGTTTCAAATTTAAAATAATACCTTACAACATTATCAAGCGCCAGATAAGTCCACCACAAAAAATCTTCCATCTAAAACTAGTGCTATACACACCACTCATTTTGTTATTAGATTTTTAGTTTAGATTTAAAAAAGTAGAATTTAAAATCAATTTAGTGAAATACAATTTTCAATTTTTTTTTTTTTTTTTTTTTTTTTTTTTTTTTTTTTTTTTTTAAGAAGAAAAAATGATCATAAGTATATACAAAAACTGTGTTTGAAGTTAAATAATAAATTTCTAATAATTTTATGATAAAATATAATGGCCAGTATGTTGTGTATAGTATACAATTTAGAAATTTAAAATACATACAGAATATTATATAAATATATTATTCAGTTACGTATAAAATTATTTAAGTTTTATTTAGACGGTTTTATAATTATTACTCATACCTCATAGCATGAATAGAATAAAGTATCAAACACTGTGTTATAGTTATTTTTCGGATTTTACTATTTTAGCTGTGCCTATCTATTTTTATTGAGGTTATAACATAAAAAGTTGGTTGATGGACGTAATAAATATTGTAAATTAAATATGACTATAACAGAAAAACAACCTTGTAGATTTTAAAGATCATTAAAGAAAATACTAGAGTATTGTATTGTCTAAATATTAAATATATTAATCTAGAAGCGTAGTGGTTAATGTATGTATTTATAAAAATATGTTTATCTTGTTATCTTTTGTTACTTAATATCTTGATATAAATAAACACAAAATATCAAGGATTTTTAGTTGACGTTTTTTAATGTTAAATGTATACTAAGGAGATTATGGCTATGTTAAATATTCTGGGATTTGTTTTTTGTTCGCGTATAAAATAAGTAAAGAACTATTCTTAATGTTGAATAAGTATATATTATTATTTATTACGTATACAAATAGTAACATATTAAAAGTCATGATTTTAGATCATTTAGTCTTCAGTATTAATGATTAATTCGGTCTGATTAAGAAATATAATTAGTTTTTACTTGAACAGTTATACACGTTATTTCAATCAATTATATCTGTTACGGGTAATTTTAACATTTGGAGAACATTGACATTAACCATTCGTTTTGGCTAATGTGTAATTTTCCGTTTATAGACATGAAATATCAACACTATTCGGGATACTGACGTTAGCCAGTCAATATTGGATTATGTCAAAAGTTGCGTTGTACTAAAATAAGAATTTTTGCTAGCATTGCGTATACTATTGTATCACATAATAAAGCGTTGGACTGCCAAAGTATAATTACGTATTGTATATTAACTTACAATTTTTTTCCGTCCGGTTTTGTATGCCGTCAAGTGCGCACGTATGCCGATATACGCTCCGTTATCAGTTAGTGTAAGGTCAGCGTCATTACGCGCATCCGCGCCATGGACGTTGTACCTAAATACTATAATAGATTCGGTACGCTATTATCACACAACGCTGCCAAACTATTGCCAAAAGTTTATGATATCAAGGGAAATGAAATTCCCTTCCTTGATACGGTACCGGAAGACAAAATCGTTCACGTTCACGGCAAACGTAATCTATCTTTTTCGTCAATTTCCCCTAGTCCCCTAGTCCTTAAAACCATTTGTTTCCCCAAATCGGTTCGAGGTTCTACAAAGTGACGATCATTCAAGTGAGTGTGCTTTTCTCCCATGTAGTGATCAAACAGCAGTACGTAAGACTCAGTCTAGACCCGATATCAACGAAAATGCAACCCGTTCTCAACCTATTTACATTAAAAATATAATAAATTTCACTTTGTTCAAAAATAAATAAATCAACTCACGTGTATTAATGGTTTCACTTGCAAGGCTACTTCATCTTTTCTCATCGTTGGACCAAGCGGGCCGGACAACGCTAAATTGATACTCGACCACCTAAGGAACACCGACTCGGATTTCCATACATTTTGCCCTCCTAGTTCTCGACCATTCAGGATCGTTATCAGAAATTTACATCAAACAACTCTTAGCTCTGATATCTCTGATGCTATAACTGAGCTTGGCTACTCGAATAGAAATGTCAAAAATATTAAAAAGAATAAAATATCTCTACCGTTATTTTTCGTAGACTTAAATTTCAATATCAATAATTCGCATATCTTCAAAATCACCAGGTTATTGCACACCTCTGTCGTGGTCAAACAACCCCATAAATCCAAATTCAGTATACCCCAATGCCATAAATGTCAGGCGTATGGTCACACTAAAACATATTGTTCACACAAACCGCGCTGCGTCAAATGCGGAGAAGAACATCTCTCCGATATACGTATTATGCTCCAAAGATAACAGTCAACCGGCTAAATTCGCACTCTACGCAGGTGCTCGTACCTCTTCATACAAAGGATGCCCAGTCTAAAAAAAACAAGCAGCTTCTTTCCGAAAACAAAAAGAAAACCAGCCGAATCACCTGTTAATTTAATTAAATGTATTAGTGATATCTTAAATATTTTATATCCATTAATTAAGCCTTTAATGACTGTTTTAAACAATTTAAATTCAATCTTATCTACTCCCTAACCATTGTTATTACTATAGGTATTTTGATCATTAATTTCATATCATTATTATTATTATTTGTATATACAGTATAATATGTAATTCTGTTGTTTTTATTGCTACTTTTAATCTTTCACTATCGAATCGTTGTGCTATATATATATATATATATATATATATACATTATCATGTATCAATCTGTAATTGTTGAGCTGTAATTGTATATATACTGAAAGTTCTTAAAATAAAAAATAAATAATTTGAATAAATTTCAAATTATTAATATCGGAGGAGAAGAGAAACTTATAAAACCCGCCGAAAGAGGTAATAAAACTACAAACTACTATACAACGTAAAAATGACTAATTATATGATTTACTTAAATGAGATATACGTTAATATTGGCCATGGTGGAAAACTATTGAATAGTGGCAGAAATAAAAAAAAAGTACGAAAATTCGACTCAAAAAGTTGTACTTACGTTTTTAAAACGACCTTGAATGCAATTTATTAATGAAGGATAACATTTTAATTTTATATGTAAAATAATATTTCAAGAAATAATTTAAAATATAAAATAAAATACTTAATTTAATATTTTTTGAATAAAAATTGTACAGTAATTACTAATTTTGTCATAAATATATTTTGTATTCTAAATAATTCAAAATTATTTTATCTCGTACATGATACATACTTAAAGTTGTTAAGACATTATCCAAAAGTTCTTGTCTAATATCATATTATCCGGTTGATGTCTACAATATTCAAGTGTTAACATTACCCGTAACATATATGTAGGTACATTACTTTAATGGTTAGTGTCATGGTGAGTAATCTAATTTAAAATATTGAAATATCTACATTTTCATTAAAATTTAAAACATAGAATATTTTCCTCGTTTTTTTCCCAATTTAATTTGTCTTTGTTCTCTTCATATTATCATAAACTTTAAACTAAAAATATCTTATTAATGCCTATTCAAATAAAATTTGGCTATTTGATAAACAGTTATAATATTTGTATAAAATGCCATTAAACAAAATTCAAAAATACAGTTAGGTAGGTATATTATTTATTAACTTAGTTCCAACTTCCATTTAATTTTACGTTTGGGAAGTATTTGTTCAAATTTTAAATATTTTAAACAAATACGAGTATGTGTAACAAATGGCATTCGAAGCGTGGTGCTACAGAAGAATTCTTAAAAAGTTAAAATAAGTTGAAAGGATCGTATAAAAAATTATGAA
Source organism: Therioaphis trifolii (assembly GCA_027580255.1). Lineage (NCBI taxonomy): Eukaryota > Metazoa > Arthropoda > Insecta > Hemiptera > Aphididae > Therioaphis > Therioaphis trifolii. Next base: position 121,237,969 of record CM050404.1, read on the forward strand.
GTTTTTCGCAGTGTAGAGAAAAAAGAATCTTTTTAAAAAACCTTAAGATTAGAGGAGCTTAACTAATTCGTCATACGCTAAAACATAAAAATCTATTAAAAAGAATAATGGAGGGATCCACATCAGGAAAGAATTATAGAGAAAGGCCACCGCTAAAATGAATAAGACAAGTAGTGAATGATATAGGGTGTGAAACATATTAGCAGTTAAAGAGGAAAACCGAAAATAATTAATAAAATGAAATTAAATAGGTTTATACGTAGATGTATCTTTTTTAGAATTGTATGGCGGATGCATTAATAGAATTGAAACAAATTCAATATTAAAATAAAATCGATTTAATTCGTTTTTACTTTATTATATTATTATTTATTTATGGACAGTAATAACACATTCAATTACTTTATAATAAGCCTCATTACTCATTGTTCAAAACAGCCAAATTATTACTTATCAGTCATTACTTACATTTTAGAATCAACAGTTTACAAAATAAATATATCATAATGATAGAAACTGTAGAACACACTCTCCCAGGGAAAACACAATAAAAAAAACTATAATAACCTTCCCACGTTTATCATTTTAATCTATATTTTGTAATGAAGTATCGTTTAATTTGTATTTTTGCGAAAGATATCATTAAACAATTACACGTAGATATGTCATTAATTGTAATGAGCTTTTTATTTTTTAATTTACGTTGTTTTTTGATCGAAGGCTCCGTATTAAGAATATAAAAAAAAATGTTAACTGATTATAACGTTATATTGGAAGAATTACAAGAATAATAAAAATGTAATATAAATGATTATCTGTATTTTTACCCATAATTGAAGTTTTCATATGAATAAATAAAAATTTGATTGTGCATAATATTTTGCTGAGACGTTAAATTATGTTATCGATCATCATGTTAAACGATTACGACTAAAGTGACCTATATTATTATGTTTATAGTTGTCCAGTATTAGTACAAATAAATAGATTACAATTTTACTTAATGCAGATCGCAGGTCAAGAGTGAACCGAGTCCTGATGTAACAGAACATCCTCCAAAATTCGTGTAAGTTCTATGTTTGAACGCATAAATTCACTCTATATTTCGACGAATCATCAAGAAAAATTAAATAGAAGAATTTAAAAATGTTTTGATATGGATATCTATGTTCAAAAAATTTTACAATGATTGCTAGGTTCCATGATAATTTTTGAACGATTATTCTAAAACTTATTAAAATTATGTTTTAAAACATCCAATATTGTTGGTAGCTGAATTATTTACGGGCGAGGAGTCCAGGAAAACTGGATCTCCCCCTAGAGTAATAGAAAATTGGAGAAACATTATTTTAATAATAGAAACGAGTTTATGTGAATATAGTTTTTTGAGGACTCCAAAACCTTGCAATCAGAAGCTATTGTGATTCTGGTGTAATCAAAGTAAACAATTTAGTACAAAATTAATAAATTAATAATGACAATGTTGATATTTTAAGATGTCGAGTACTTTGCGTTTCTAATTTAAATCAATATCTCGAATCCGGGTCGTATTAATTTCAACTCTAGTGTCGTAAGTCATAATATCATAGTTGATGCTTGTAATTTGGTTTACTTGTTAAGATTGTTAACAAGGTAAATAAAGCAAATTTTATTTATTTGTGGATGAAACGGCTGATATAACAAGGAATGGGATAAATTTCCATTTGTGCCTCTTGTGTAAATATTGAAACATGTACATTTCGTAAAAATTTCCTTCAATTTGTTTTGACTACTGATTTAAGTAATAAAGGCTGCAATCAATACTGGACGAGTTTATCCAGTAAAATATTAATTTATTTTTAGTTTAGTTTATTTGTTTTTTAGAATAGAGTTAATGGACGAAGAGTGCTGACTATTTACAGTTAAGATTCTGTCTCATCTTATGAAATGTTGGATGACCTTATAAAAAAAAAGAAAATTACATATTGTATTTTAAAATTGTAAAGTATAATTCCTTTCTCGTTCACGCAAAACACGTTAATCCCTCTTTTTAAAACTTAAATATAACATAATGCAAATTTTAATTCCCAAATTTAATATTATTTTCAAACATTGTTGCAAAACTATTTTTTTCAAAGGATTTCTAGAAAAATTAGGTACATCCAATAAACATATTGAAAGTAACTAAAATTTTATAATGCGTATTTAAAAAAATTATGTTTCGGAACGTGTTTTGCGTGAGTAGGGATAATTTAAATAAAATATACCTATTTGTTAAAATCAACCACTGCTATTTTTAATCTATGTATTTTAATGGAGATTTTTTATATTTATATAATCTTGTAGAAACAATATTTTGTGTCAGTAGGTACTTTTATCGAATTGGAATTTAAAAAAAATCGTTGGACCCCATAGAACAAAGTTTAAAATATGCCACTGTTGTTGGTTAAAAATGTATTAATGAAAGAAGATTACTTTTAAATATTTTGCTAGAAACTTCTTTACCTAACTATTTTAGATGTTTTTCAAGGGTTCACAAAGAAAAGTCAAAATTAATCATTTTGTAAAACGTAGGTTAACTATTACTAATTAACTAAAGTAATTTTCTATATTTATTTATTTATTTATTTATTTTTTTGAGTTATGATCTTTTCAATATACGTAACATGGCATTTTTACGCCTATTTTGGCCGATTTAACCCGTGAAATTTAAAACTATATTCGATCAATCAAATATATTATGTGTCCTCTTAATTCAACTTATACTTATATCTAAGTACACGCAATGTATAAATTCTTAAATATTTATATTAACAAATAATGATGTATAATGCAATTGCAGTGTAAGTGTATGTGTACATAATAACAACAAGTTTTTTTTTCGCACGATTATCTGAACCTTTCACCTTGAACTTCGATTTGTCAAAATTGCCAATAGCAGAATCTGCACATGATTCATGATGCATATAATTTACTTTTTGTTGGTGCACACTGCAATCATATCGATGTTTCCTAGTAGGTATTTTAAAGTAGATACCGAAATCACGATTTTATCCGTGTGTAATAATGTAGGTATTATAATTTTATATCATTATACTATGTTGCGGACGTCATCAAAACGACAACCGTATCTTAGAATCTGTTAAGACTTATGTAGAGAAGCCTACAAGATATACTTGAATGATGACGAATATCCGACTGGAAAGCCCGATAATACTGTTCATTATAATATATCGTGAATAATAATTATTAATTATTATTATTTATAACATTTCAAATCGTATTAAGTATTAAGTCATTTGTACAGCTCATTTTTTAATCGTTCTACGTATTGCTTACATACATTGCACGAGTAGTTTATAATAACGAAAAATAATTATGAAATTCATTTATGGCAACAATTTTTAAGACTGATGTGGGAGCTATAACTGATAACCACCATGACAAATTTAAAAAATCCTATTTCGGATGAATTATAAACCACATTTTTCAATTTATGTTGTAGACTATATTATTTTTCTTATATTTATTTACCGTCATATTTTATTTGGTTTGGCATTATTCATTATTATTCTTATAGTGTTTGATCGTTATTATTTTAGCCGTCTGGCGTGGTATTATCAAACCATAGTTACATATCAAGCAAAGATCAAAATTTTAATTCCTTAAATATATACATTAGTTAAATGCCAATATTTAATTTCTTACATATAATTCAATATTTATTTTATAATTATTTATCATTCATAATTACATTTGGTTTCTTGTTATTTTTATATCACCCATGAATCATAATTCATAAGACTTTTAGATTCCGAGTGAAACGAAGAATGTATTGGTTTTACGATATGTTTTTTTCTATATTCCGTCTTTTTTTCGAGTAGTATTAATGCTTCAAAAATTTCATTCAGAAAATCTAAAGATCAAAAATGTTATCTAGTTGGTATTTTAAAGGGGTCATTTTATTATTTTCTCGATAATTTTTCCAGGTGTGGGGAAAAACTATGGAAAAGTTTTACGATTTCGGGCTATCCACTTTTAAATTATTGAAAATAACTCACTGTTTTGAAGTTTTTGTCCAATAAAAGTAAAATATTAAATATTTGATACAAAATCTGAAAATTTAACATAATTTCATTTCTATGCTTAACAGTACTGAAAAAATGTCAAATATCATTAGTCAGGATTTTTTTAATACACGTTTAAAGTTTGAAATTAACAAAAACCATTCATTACTTTTAATTAGTGATATTTTTCCATAAAACTTTATAAAATTTGGAATTATTAGTCCGGTAAATTTTTTTTTATCAATAAATACGCCACATATCTTCTTATTTAGGGTTCACGTTTTATAAAGATAAACTCTATAAATTATATTTTTTACGTACTTGTAGGAATTATGGCTGAAATAACTATTTCGACGTAAAATTTCAAATTTATTTTTATTTCATGAAATATGATATTTTTGGTTTTAAGATCTTAAATTTTATACAAGCTTTTTTTAAAGTAGTCTTAGCTATCTTTACATTTTCGTAATGAACGAATGCCTTCATTTTTTTTTTTTTTTTTTATAAGAATTTTATTTTATTCGATATCTAGAATCATTAACCAGCATTTATACACATTTTATATACACATAATATTGAAGTAAATAAATAATACATAAAAAGATAATAGAATATTTGAGTGTTCTTACTTTTTTTTGTACAAGCTAAAAATGTCACGATACCATCGTGAAATAGAGCATTTTTACGAATATTTTTTAATTGACATGGATTGTTATTATCCAATTATTATTTAACTTGAAATTTGAAAATTGTATCAATTGTTTATCATTAAGTATTTCATTTTTTGAAAAATTAAATAGTTGATATTAACAGAAATTATTACTTGAGTTTCGCTCGGAATCGTTTTCCGAAAACAATGATTTATCACTTATTTATTTATTTATCATTTATCAATTATTTCAAATTTGAATAAAATTATACTATACGTATCATTTACTAATTGTAAAAGGAGCTCATCTTAAGTTCTTTTTAATCCATCACCATTATTTCGTTCAAGAAGCGAGGATTATTCAAAAAGCTAAGTATACCTATGTCCGGTTTTTTTTTTTATAATACAAAATTCGTATTTACAAAAACAAATGTATTAATATTTACAAGATTTAAATACATAAATATCGTGAGGAGGAAGTTGCCCATTGGTCGCACTTTTTATTCATAAAACTATAAACAAACAAAAAAGGACGTTCTTCGCTCAATGGGTATTCATTGCTCCTCGGACAAGATGATGTTGATAAATTTAATGAATTTTGAAGACATAATAAATTATTTCTTTAGTTAAATTACTCTAGGTTAGTAAGCTTTGGAGTAAAAATAAACTGTTAAATAAATATATTTTACCGTTTTTAATTTAAGTGTCTGTAGGTTTTTTTTTAATTAAATTTTTTTGAAACTATTTCGTTTGAACAATGGATATTATTTTTTTTGTTTTTAACAAAATATTCAAAGCATGTTATTCTATCTGAATCCAAAGTTTCATTATGATTGGGTATATTAATTTTTTTTATAATTATTTAGAGTTGAAAATTGTTGTAAAACAGCAAATTCCGTAAAAATGGTAAAAAAATTAATTAAACGCTCATATAAAAAAAATTTGGACAAACTATTTTTTTTTGATTTTCTCAGTGTCGTTAGTTAAATATATAAGTAAGATCATAGTAAATTTTCAAAAGTTTTTATTATACATTGAAAATGTTAATAGAAATGAACTTTCACAAAATTAGGTGATTTCAAATCTCTATATTTAGTCTAGAAATTATCAAATTAAGGTGAATATCTCCAGTTTCTAGTGACATAAATTTTAGAGTTATGATTAAATAACTACAATTAATTTAGTAAAAGTTTTATTTACAGAAGTTTTTCCTCACATTCGGGAAAATTATTGAGAATAGAGAAAAATTAATCCTTTAAGTACCATCTTCATGTGATTTAGTTCTATAGAGTTGCTGAATAAAACTGTGGGATAAAGTTAAGTGTGACATAGAAGTCCAAAAATAAATAAATAAACAAATAAATAAATAAAATACACATAATTGTGAAATAAGAACCTTCGCTTCACTGTAATACAATATAAAATAAATAACGTTGTAAAACCAATAGATCCTTCGCCTTATCCAAAATCTAATAATGAGAACTTATTTTATGATATATCATGTAGAAAGTTTAAGGAGATTTTTGAGTGAATTTTATTTCACTTTATAAAAAATGTTAAATCATTGCTCAAAAGTATGTGTTCATCTTTTGAGTATAATAATAATTTTCAAGTAAATAAATAATAATTTATTTTTACTTATGAAGTTTATAATGAAATTAAAATATGGTTTATCTAAAATTACAAGTTAAGCAAGTGTTATTCTTTCGTGTGATAATCTATGATACATTTCTGTAAAATTTGCATGATAAATATTTTGAAATAATAGTTCAAATTGATCAAGAAAGTCAATAATATTTGATAAAAAATATATAATGTTCATAAAAAAATTAGTTAATTTATGTCCTTTAATAATATATGTATTGTATACAACGACATATTTATAATAAAAGTTTTAGGTGCCTAATTTTAATATACATCATTTTTATTTTACTTCATGTAGAACCGTAGTTTTTATACTGATCACATACTTTAAATACTTTCATCAAATGGTCAATATTGAATATTCAATTGCGCTGGGTAGTGATAAAAAAAAATTAAAACGTCACTTGTCACCATTCACATCAGTTAAGTTTCACATGACCGACTGACGACTGTAACGTACTTATGTTTAGTCACCTCGTAAAGTCCTTGTTTCAAGCTGTTACCTTGTTTTGAAAAACGCATTAAAATCCTCCGTAACATAAAGTAAAAATTGCAAAATATTTAAATGAAAAAAAAAATAATAATAAAATAAAAAGCAAGCTATGAGTTGTTAGGTTAATCCCATAAAATAGAATCGGCTGTGTCCGTGCCGGCTGACGATCGCGTGAAGATGAAAATTTATGTAAGCGGAAAGTTCTAGAGTTGAACAAGACAAAGTTATTTCATTCAAACTTTTCAAGTTTTTAAGAAGAATACCGACGAACAGATATGATGAAGTCATTGTAAATGGGAATCACATGCGATTTATTGTTTTAAGACTTTAACGTTTTTCTCGGTATTCCTGCGTATCTTGTGTCGGAAAAATAAAATTTACATTTGATGCTATGCGATTTGAGTGCAAACCTATTTATAATTTAATAACCGTTTACTATTAAAAAGAATATATTGTTTCCTCTTGGTGGGTAATAGTAATCCAGCCATCTTTCGTCTGAACAGTAATATTAAAAATAATGAATATCAATTGGTCGAAAACTAGGGACTTTCATGGCAAATAAATATATAATTTTATACTCAATATTAAATACGTATAATATCATTGAGTGTTCAAAAATAATTTTTTTAAATGTTCACCATTCTTCTTCGACATACTTATAAACTTTTGACATACATTTATGATTTATTCATTTCAAGCACAGTATAGTACAAGCATTATTATTTATTGTATGGTGCAGTAAGAACACTAATTGTGCATTAGGAAACATAAATGTACAGTTGACTTAATGAATATGTACACTTGATTTATTTACTTAAATTCACTTGGCCGAAATAATTTTAAATAATGCATTTTATCATAATACGAAGAACGTATATGTTACCTATAAGTGCGTCCTAAGATAAACTTATGGAGGAGAGGTTAATTTTTAAATTAAATACTATACCGAATTCGTAAAAAGATATTTTAAAAAAGTAATTCTTTATTATCAAAATAATAAAAAAACAAGGTGGTGGTCAGAAAAAACTTGTAGGGGTTAAGGTAATTTATTTATACATTATTACTATACCTATTACCTATATTATCCGTTTTTTTAAAGCTTTAAAATAAGTACATTTAATGCATTAAAATTTACGTAATTGATAATAAAATATAAAACGAATCATTGTTATTTAGGAACTGTGTACCTAAATAATAATTTATTTTAACAGGTTTTTGTGATTATTTTAGCTATTATAAAAAATTGGTTTGTTGATGAACTATGCAATGCAATACTGTACAGTACATAATTTTAATTCATTTTCAATATAAATAATTTTTTATTTTACTGCAACCGGTGGAGGGTACAAAAAGTACATTCGGCTAAAACCGAAAATTTTATCACAAATGTATTATGGAAAAAATTAATGTGAAAATATCACGAAGGGGATGATTACTCCATTGCCCTTCAAGCCCCCACACACAAGGACTGGTTATCAAACGTTTGGTCGAAAAATGATTTAAAATAGATCATCTTTGACTTAATATTTTATTGTTCATAACTGCATGTTTTTTAATTTTGTATTTATTAGTGGTGGGGAGATGAAGCCCCTCACAGGTCACCGTATTATGTTTGTACCTGTGTAGTTAGATGAAATTCTCACAATAAAACCTTGTATGAGAAAATGGGCTTTATTCAACTATTGTTGTAAATGAATTGTTGTTTTGTTTTGTTTGTAATTGTAGAGATTAAATAATTTTTATTAGAATTTCATTTAAATGGACCTGGTATATTATTATGATTTGTAAACTTTTATTTTTATCGGTTGGTTTAACATGTCTTCATATTAATTATTGGATGATATGAATTATTTGTGAATTACATTTTTATATATTTCTATGTTAAATATTACAATTATTATACCTATTATATTATGTTATAGGTATATAAGTGAAGATGATTCATTGAACATATTTTACACTATAATTATTACTAGATACATAATTTTAGTATTGTTTTAAAGTTTTTCGTAAAGCTAAAACGTGATATTTTTACAAATAGATTTTTAACATGAATATGTTTTTGGGCTGGCTAATTAAAACACTTCTACATTTTGCGTATCTACCTTATTTCGTATTGCCGTTGCTACGGCGACAAAAGTGTAACTAATTAATTGATTGCTGACCGATTTTGTAATATAATTAGGTATACGATAATTGCCTTACCTATAGACAACTATTCGATTTGATAGACAAATTTCATAAAAGTAAGTAAAAAGTTCATAGCTGTAATAACTGAAAAAAGGTATTTTTTTTATGCGAGTGATTTTTAAATTTAATGAATTATTATTTAGTTATAAAACATGAAATAAATTAGTTGCGACTACAATTCTGAGTAAACATATGTTATGACTATACATTTTTAAACTATTACTAACATTATATAAATACTGCACTGTTCCGCTTTCGAACTGGACATAATAAACAAACATAAGTAGTGTTATAAAACGAAGAGCTCTCTAGTAATCAAAAATTGAACAAATTTAATTATGCGTTCTTAAATTCAAATTGTTTTGAAAAAAGAAAAATATTGTTGTCAAACTCATTTTTAAATTTTATAGTCGATATGATTCAATGTTTTCTGGGCTGTAAAGAAAATTTAAAGTTTTTATTTTTCATGTGTAAAATGTTTCAAAAGCATCAAGCAATATCTTATCAACATACATTTAGAGGATTGAAGATATATAAGTATATCTCTTCTTTTTAGTGATTGATTATACAAAATTTATTAAGTATTTAATTGCGTTTTCTAAATAAGTTAATCTTTCAAATCGTATTTAATATTTTAATAAAATAAATAGGCATATTATACTTATTAGTTATTACATTGTCATTGTGTAAGTCAATCGGTTTTTATAATTTATTGAATAATTTGCGAATAATAATAGTAACGAGTTTTCTTCTTTTCGTCGATCTTACAGCTGTACCCTTTAAATGTAAACTATAGAGTTGTTTGGCTTAATTCAAATATTAATCGATCTCATGCTTGATAAAATAAATATTATACGTGATATGTTTTGAGTAATTTATTTCTATTATTGTATGAATATTGAGCAATCTCCGTTGTGTACATACTTCTCATAACAGTTACTTTCAAAGATGAAAACTTGACTGAGCAATATTTGTTTATTTTAACTAAAATACGCAAAAAAATACTTTCATCTATTTGTAATTCCTAATAAGATTATAATCACCACATATTCCCTATTATTGCAGATTTTCCTAATACTTTTTGTGACCTCGACCTTTTTTTACGAAAAAGAAATTTTTTAAACAAAAATATGTAGGTACTTAACCATTATTGAATACGTAATTCTTTTAATTTTTATCATACAGTCATACCATTAGTTAAAACTTTTTTATTAAAAACTTAATAGTTTTTCAGTTGCACACGGGAAAACATTGAATTAAAGATATAATATAGTAGGTCACTATTATTTCATACTTGCAAATTTTTTTTTATAGAATTTTTCGTGAAAATCAAAAAATTATGGTACGATTTTTATTATTGTTTAATATTATAATTTATATTTCAATATCGATACACAAAAAAAAATTGTTTATTTATTTATTCTCGTTTGATAACCATGACAACTGTAATACAAAATTAATAAATAAAAAAAGATGTATTCAACCAAAAACATATTTATGTGGAAAAATTGTATAACTTAAATGTTTATCAGTGGCGTATTTGAAAATTTCTTCTGAGAGGTGATATCTCAAAATATCGGCACTTCTGTTAGTTTGTCCTCTTCTAAGATTCGCTTATTCATATATTACATTCATTTTATGTGCACTTAAAATGTGGACAACATTTCACGTTTTTCAACATGTCGCTGATTTGTTTTATATAAAGATGACGCTGATTTGTTTTATATAAAGAATATTATCTACTGTATAATAAAGTTAAATTGATACTTGTAACTTTTTCGAATTCTCTATTCAACAATTTATTACAGATATATATCATTACAAAATTATATCAATTTTTCGGAGTTCCCGAGCCATATCATCCAATCCAATACTTTTCCAATGTCCTCGTAAATATTGCGATAGATACTGAGTATTTCCAAACTATTTAGCAGCTGAAAATGTATTTATTTAATTTTTAAAGTGTTTAAATTAATTTAGTGTATTGTAAATTTAAGAAGGAAGAAAATTTTAAAAATGCACTGGTACATATTCCATTACATTACTTACTTCAGACATTGCATATTTTCGTAGATTTGATTGATTCCTCTTCAAACTAGAAAAAGTTCTCCTAGGGTCAAATAATTTCTCCCCCCCCCCCGTGATATTTTATCATCATATTTTTTTCATAAGTAAATGTTTGGTAAAATATTTTTGATGAGTCTTTAATAAACTTTATTAAATATTTATTGATGATGAAACTGGTAAGCCAACGGGAGTGGTGAGGGTTTTAGAGATAAGTGAAAATCATCTAAAAACCACAATTCACTATAGTATTTAATTTGGGAATTCGCCCCCTCCTATATAATAACTATCTAAGGACGCATTTGTGTTTAGTAGGTTTAAATCATGTAAAACCACATATAATAATATTTTAAACTTTTGACAGAAACATATTATGATTAAGCTTTAATAATGTAAATAATTATTAATTAGAAAGAACTACATACGCAAGTTTATCATATTATACGAATAAAAAAGTGTATAGGTACTCGTATATCTACGAAGTACGGGTAAAAGCAATACCACAGTAGAACCTGTTCGGTCCTCGGTTCAAAATGAAAAAAGACATTTGAAATATGTATTATTTTGATAGAATTTGAAAATATTAAAAAAATATTGCTAAGAGTAGTATTTGTTGTTCTTGTTACCTACTAAAATTTTATATATTGATATATACCTAAAAATATAAATTTTGAATTCAACTATTTTTATTTACAAAGAAAATCAATCCAATTTTTCCTTGACCCATTGTCAATGAGGAGATATAAACACATAATATAATCAAAAAATCAAACCAATATGGAATATAAACTAGTCTGTCTAGCACTTAAAAAATTAAACTTCAATTATAGAAACTACAGTTTCGAATAAATAGTTATGAAAAAACCGGTTGACCAAATAGCAGTTTAGTTATTGCGTTATTGATGTTCCAAAACCGTATTTCATGATTCAATAAAATCCATACTTATAGCATATATGTTGAAAAGGATTAAGTTGATCATGGTAATTTATTGAACAAGCCCACCACACCATTAACTCAATATAATTTATACATATGACTTTTTTGTTATGTACAATTTAAAAAAAGTGCATAATTACTAATTTGCACCATAGGATATTCTTCGTTCCTCTGACATGCTAGATAATGGTGACAGGTGTATTGAATTTCAGTATAAAAATAAACCGTTTTTATAATATATTTCATCATTTTTAATCTAATAATCGGTAAGTTAATTTTTTATCAAACCTATTTTAAAGTTTTCTTGTCTAACAAAGGAGGCATTTTTTTTTTACCAAAGTTTCAAAACATGTCGCTTTATCTGCGTTTAAATGTTAATAATGATGAGGTAGTCCAATAATATTTTATACACATTTTAAAGTTGAAAATTAACATAAAAACAATCTATTCCGTAAAAATCGTTTAATAATTTTACTGAAACGCGTATGAAAAAAATACCGAGTCACGATTTTTAAAATTTTTTAAGTATCGTTAATGCGGTGTATGAGTAATATATCATTAAATGTTCAGAACATTTTGTCAAATATTGAAAATGTTATTAGAAACAAATTTTAACAAAACAAAATATTTTTAAAACTCTATTTTTAGCCCAAAAGCGATTAAATTTTTTTGAATCTTTTATAAAGTATGTGACAATATGGCGAAAATGTCAAGTTTATCGCAATATTACTTTTCTAGTTATGAATTTATGATAAAATTACTAAAATCGATTTTGTGAAAGTGTCATTATCACGTCAAATTTTACCGTTTTTACTCGATTTTTTATCAGTTTTTTTTTTGTTTTCATGTCTATAAAAACTATCGAGAGGAAAAAAAAATAACCTTTTAAAGTACAATCTACACGCAATTTACAATCTATTGAGTTATTGAATAAAACTTTTTGAGCATTATTACTTCCCAAAAAGTATTTACAGAAAAAAAGATATTAATAATAAAAAAATAAAATAATAAACGTCATTGTAAAATGAATAAATCCTTCACTTCACTTAGAATCTAAATTTAATAAAAAGAAATTTCGGTAAAAAATATTATTTTTTCCTATGTCTTTAAGTTTTAATTTTCTTTTAACTTGATATTTTAAATTAGAATATTTTTTGGGAAAACATTGATGCTCAACATTTTTTTCAACCAGTTGTTTAAGACATTTAAATATTTAAAGTTTAAAGAAAACTCTGTGCATGGATATTCCGCAAAAATGTACTTCCATTTTAATGCAGTACACATTAAATACACATAAATAAGTATTCTTAATAGTACTATAATCCAATAATAATTCATTAGTGAGAGTTGTTAGACTTGAATGAATAAAAGTGGATATGCTCCTTTATTTCGATCAGATCAAAATTAAACATTACAATCAACCTTCATGCGTTTATACTGTACCGATTTGTATGAAGACTAATTTTATTTCGCTATAATTTACGATCTCCCATTATTAGTAGTTGCTGAGAATCTTGAGGTAAAATTGTCGAAAAAATTGAAGTGGTTTTAATTTATGTCAGTAACACCAAATTATTATTATACAGACACCATAATAATTATATTACAAATTTTAAATAATTGTATTACGATTTTTAATAAATCGTACCTATTTTAGTATTGGAGAATAACTGATTTATTGATAATTCACAATATTGTACTGTCATATTAATTAAGATGTATAAATTTAAATATACCATTTAATATATACTTGAAAATTTAATGTACGTGTTTGTTTTAAAATACATAAAATAATTAGTAGTTGATATTATCGAACAGTTTTTAAAACCTAATATTGACGTAATGCTTTAAACATTTGCTTAAATACTTTTAACCCAAATATTTACTAAAATTAGTATACTAGATTTTAAATATAATGTATGACGTGAATTATACTGAACATTTTACATATAAGTATTATATGTTTTCATAAGTTGAAATTATAATTTAAATGATTTTCTGACCTTCTATAGTCAACATTTTCTTCATTAAATACTAAAAAATCTAATTTCGGTACATGTTCCTTCAAAACCATCGGAGCTGTATAGTCGTTAAAATAATTATATGTGTGTTATTATCTCGAAACGTGTTTTTTCTGTTTAAAACACTCGAAATAACATTTCAAAACCAATTATCGTAGGTTAAGTTATATGTAAGTACATTATGACTTCATAGTGTACGTGACTCAATATCGTATAACATGTCTAAGCACACATTTAATTGATTAACTACTTCTTTTGACCTTAAACCAAATTATATACCCTGTGATAATTCTAAGTGAGACGTAGAACGTCCCTTTTTTTCAAACTGATTAGATGTTATGCATTTTAGCTACCTCGGATTTCTCGATGTTATGAAAAACTCCAAGGGCAAACGAAATCTACCAGTAACTCTTTCGGAGACTACTGTAGCTACTAAATCAAACTACATCATTGCCACTTACCTCACTCGACTTAACCTAAACATATATTTAGTTTATACATATAACTTCAGTTCGATTGATATTATTTATATATTTGTTTCTAACAACAAAATGTAAGCCTTACACTATAAGTTAAAGTTATAATGTTGAGAAGAATGAATCAATAGGTGAATTGTGCATTTGTAAGTATTAGAAAAAGGAAATATTATAGGATGATATTTACTAACTCAAGATTTTTTCAGCATGATTCAGTTTCTCCGTGTAATTTTTCATAATATGAATACTCATAAGTACAGGTTTGAAGATTTTCATTAATATCAAAATTATATTAGTTTACTATAAGTAAAACTTTGATTAAATTGAATACCTGTTGTAAAATCGGCGTGTAATATAATAATTTTTACCTTCTTTTTGTAAAATAATATTTTTATATACCTAAATTATATATATATATATATTAGTAGTTTTGAGTTTATTTTCTCGGATAATGTTGTGTCTCTGGCCACTAGGTCAATCCTTCGATTACTTTTCGAGTTTTATGAACATAAAAATACGGAAGCTGAACTCTTATATACATGTATAAAATTATAATACGAGTAATTACAATTTTCTGGGCAGTCAGTGATAAAAAATACATATATTATAAAATATATGTATAATTAGTTTGTACCGTACAATAAAAACCACATACCTATAGATACAAGTATGAAATTGTCATTTACTCACGTAGCAGATAATAATACAAATGCAAGTTAGTAAATTGCAAAAGGATTATTCATACTTTTTATGCAATTATCGTGTTTTGTAAATCCCGCTTAGATCACTTTTTAATCACGATAATAGTCCTACCTATGGGCTTTAAGCGACTTCTTTCAATTATTTTTACTTTTAAAACTAACAGGCAAATATGTTCTTGTGATCTATAATAATGTATATTTTATTCTTATTAACTGACTTCATTAGTAATTTAAACTTACGTGATCATTGCTACTACCTCCATTCACCGTATTTGGTTCTCTGCATGATGATTCCAAGACACAAGTTCAAAGATTGTAATTAAAATTGTACATACTCTAATGAAATTTCACCGTGGTCATTTTTTCGTTCCCATTGTCTCATTGTATTTTAATTGTTTTGTAAAATTATAATATGCGAACGAATGTTATCAGCGTCCATTTGGATTTACACTTAGCTACTTTCCATACATCAAGTATGTGTGACACGATTTGTATCGAGTTGAACCCAGAAATTTCCATTGTAAATTATTACGACTAAATAAAAAATTCAGCATGAGCATGGCGTTAATTTATTCATAAAATCGTATCGCATGAAAAGATCGCACAAGTTCTGTACAATAGGTACAATAATATAATTAACTATAAAGATCATAATTAAAAAGCCAGACATACTTAGTACCTACTATATAGTTTTTTGCTCCTGAGACGAGATAATGGAGATGGATGTATTGAATTTCAAAAAAAAATTGTTCTTTAGCTAAACGATTCTGAGTAGAGTTTCATCGTAAAATATACCGTTCATATAAAGGTACCTAATCATTTTAGTCTAATTGTCGGTATGTTTTTCTTTTATCAAAACCGTTTAATTTTTTTTTCTGTGCAAAAGAGATTTTTTTTCGACCAAAAGATTTGAAACATATTGTTTTGTCTGCATTCAAAGGTTCATAATGATTAGATAGTCCAATAATTTTTTGTACACATTTATAGTTGAAAATTGATGCGAAAACAGTCGATTCCGTAAAATTCGTTTAAGAATGCAGTTGAATGTTCATAAAAAAAAAACCTGGGTCGCTATTTTTAAGATTTTTCGACGGACAACCGATCACTATATGTAGGTGAGGATTAAAGCACCCACGAAAGTCTATCGAACAACTTTGCAGCCGTCTCGAAAATCGACGGTCTCGACGACGACGGTTCCTGACTCGTCCTCGGTCGCTTCGCCGTGGTGGGTACGACACGATCGGACGTATCGAGACGATAAAAAAACGATCGCGTGGCCGTCTCACCCGTTAAACGGTAATGGCGGATTAACGCTGGCTCACGCCGTCAACAACAGTATAGCGGTGGAAAAAATTCAAACGAACGAAGAAAAATCCGTCTCGGGTCGACGGTCGGACAATATTCCGTATCGATAAAAAACATCACGTCACCGCCGCCGAGACGATAATACGACAAACGCAACAGAGCTGCTACCTCAAACGCGATCTTCGCGCCGTCTTTGTACTCACTGCCGGTCGGATCGAGACGATGAAAAAAAACGTGCCCGCGGGATAAAATCCCAACCCGGACAAAATCAAAATTGAAATGCCAAATCAAAACGGTTATTTTAAGTTTTAATATATTTTCAGTATCTTCATTCTAAAATAGCCTTGAGTACTAAATACACTGAATAAATCAAACAACGTTATATCATTACATAAGGCCCATATACGAACAGATATTTTATATAACATAATATTAACACTTTTTAAACACATTTTTATTTAAAATTGAGTTAAAACTAACGGACGAGATATGAAATTAGAAACAGTTTCGAAAAATTCTCAGGGCGAGGCAATGGCCCCTTTTTCCCCCCTACGGGCGTCCTCGGCCACCACGCCGGTAAAACGGTAACGGCGGATTGACAGTGTAACGTGGCGGAAAAAATTCAAATGGACGAAGAAAAATCCGTCTCTGGTCGGACAATATTCCGTGTATCGATAAAAAACATCACGACGCCGCCGTCGCCGTCGTTAGACGATGCGACCAATGCAACAACTGCCGTCGCAAACGCGATCTTCGCGCCGCCGTCTTTGTACTTACTGCCGCCGGTCGGATCGAGAGACGCGAGACGGGCGGCACGCGCTCGCGTTGCCGTGGAGACCGGCTCGGCAGCGTCTCGGCGGCCGACCGGCGTCGGAATAGGTACACACGGCAACAGGTACGTTGCATCGTGCGCGCGTACGCATGGTATGTAACGTGTTGTATATGTATATATTATATATAGGCACTCGCCGCGGAGCGTCGCGACCAGTCTGGATCGAACGGCTCGCCGAGGCGCACGTACGTCGTCCTTGTTTCAACGTCGTCGCAGTCGTATTTTGAGTTTTTTTTTTCGCGTGCAAGGCGATTTCGCGCGATCGGTCGTCCACCCGAGAGTATAATACGCCGCGCAGTCGGTCACGGAAAACCGTCGGTTTTGTTTTTTGTTTTTTTCAATTTCGTTCGTTCGGTTTTTCGATTTTTCTCTCCTCTTTTCGACCGTGTCCGCGACGTATTTTTCGTTTTCGTATAGAGTCGGCACAAGTGCATAGCGAATAGCGCAGCAGTGTTCTTCGGCGGACCGCAGTGTGCGCGACCGAAACGGAAACGTTCAATTTCCCCGGGCAACACGCACGTGTATTTTTCCATACGAGCGATCGACGACGGGAAACGATCACGCGATAAGCAGCACCACTTGCCGGCGTTTTGGATCGATGCATCAATAGAGAGCCGTTCGTTCGTTTTTTAATAGTCTCATCAAGGTATCTACATTGATTTTTCATTTTGAACTAGTAACGTTAAGGCTAATCAACCGACCAACAGCGTAAAAGCTCATTTATATTGAACAAATAATAATTATTGTCGGGTTAATGATTCAATTTCCTATGTATAGGAATCTCCTATGATTCTGAATTACCGTTGATTAATCGTTATTTTTCGCTTCAATAGAATAGTAAAATTATCGTTTTCTTTTTTCTTTTTTTTTTTTTTTTTTTTTTTTGAACATCGCTGCACGATATCCATAGTAAAGAAAATCCGTATATCTTTGTTATATTTACTTCATACTATTGTTATTTTACAATTATTACGGTAAATATTTGTTATAAATTAAGCCCCAAACTACTAATTGAAACTAAGCTGCTCATAAATAAAATCATAGGAATATTTTTGTTCAATAATACGTTATCATGGATGTATACATGAACCATAAGTAATAATGTACGGCTTCACATGACCTAAATGTGTATGTTTACAGTATATGTATATAATTGTTATCAAGTATACTAGTTGACATGTTTTTGTGATCAATATAACATATTATGTTTTCTTTTGTATCCATAAGTACCTAAATTAGTAATTATAATTTTTGCAATTTATCCTATACTACCGATGGTACATATTTTCTTGTTTGGTAAACATACTTGTAAAATCTGATTTGTTTACTGTTTCGATACTTTGTTTTCGTATAATTATCTCGCTTAAAATTTTTTTTGTTACGAATCATCACTTGTATATTCACGAACTAGTTCCTAACACGTTGAAGTTGAGAATCCGTGTCTTGAGTTAACAAGTTTTTAAAAATGCTAATTTTTCAGGATGTTTTATTTGTCATAAAATCCATTAGAACTTTATCAATATTCGATTTTGATGAATCTTTTGATAGCCTAGAACGTCGCACGGAAGCGATTCACCTTTATACCCTTGACACTATAAATGACAAAGAATTAAAAAGTTGTATTTATGTTTTTGTTTCTTGGTATTTGACTGGAGTGGATTAAGTACATCAGTCATAATAGACATTGTTTAAAGGGCATAGCTGTATAATATTATTCATTAGATAAGCATAATTAACAAAAATAAATTGTAGGTACATCATTTCATTTTATGGCTTCATTTAGTTCTTTACAGCATTAAATTTATCGTTGTCGTTTTGAAAAAAAAAAAAATGAAAAAAATGTGATGTCGTTAAAAAGGCGACCATGTGGTTGTTAGCAAATAATTAAATTAGCAATGCAGAGACAAAATGAGTTCAATGACATTAGAGGGCTGAACAATGATACCCTTATACAGGATAATAGCTTCCATTATTCTCTTTTTGGATACACAAGCTGTGTTATACATATACGCTATATAGTTATTAGTTATACTCAATAGTGAACGATTTAATTTTTAGAGAAATTAGCGTTACACTTGTATTTTCGTACTTCAAAAATAAGTTTCTATTCTCTTAGAAAGTACTCAAGTGGTTACTTCGCTTCCACTGCCTTGAAATGGTCATTTAATGCTCAAATTTAACTACTATACAAACATAAAAACTAATAATTATTCTTGAATGTTGAAGTTTAATAACCCCTAAGGTTACGATTAGAATATACTTAAAAGTTGAAAACTAAAAATTGTTTTAAAAATACGAAAATATACCCATCCTAATAAAGTATTAGGGTTACAATACATTAACTCTATGCATATTATGTTCTAAAATTGTATGTTTTTAACTTTTGTGTAATTAATTTAGAATTCTAGTTCATTAATGTAAAATTTTACTTAATCAGTATAAAATGTTGTGGCTCAACTAAATAAGGGAATTTTGGAATTAAGCATGAGAAGAAGAAAAAAAATATAGTATAAAGGTAAAGTTATGAAATTCTAATGTTGTACTTGTACCCTTTGAGAAATTTGAAAAAAAAACATTTAAAATAGACAGTTACATGAATGTTCAAATGTAATGGCTTCAGCTGTTAGTTGAATAGCAATAAACATAAAATGCTTACAACAGTCAAATTCCAAACTCTAGTAATAGCTTTGGATAGTATTGCGTAATTATTGTGTTTGATAAGTTCAAGATTATTTGCAGTCTTAATTATTTGTTGGGAATTCAAAGAAATCAATTTTTCTCTCGTAACTGTTATCATTTGATTATTTAAGTTTCTAGATAAGAGCAAATATGATTGATTTAATAATAAGCATTTATATATATTTAAGAAAAACATAATTTCAAAGGTAATGGAGTGTTATACAGTTTTTTTCTAAATAATTCTTAGTAAAAATATGTTAAAATCGTCAAACACAACTTGGTATAGTATATTATTACCTATGAAATTTAATATTAAATGTGCAGTATATTTTAATGTAATATTATAAGAAAAAAACAAGATGTCATGGAACAGATTTTCGAGTTTTTATTTAAATTTGCTTAATGGATGTTTCAGTTCTGAAATCTTTTTAAATAATTGATGAGTGAACACGTTTTTAGTTTAGTTATCGTATAATAGTATGAGACAAAGATGACAGATCTTGATATGGCATTTTTTCAATATTTAAGTTGAGAACTATTTAAATAATAAGAAAATATGACCAAAAATTCAAAATTCACTAAACTTGTTTTGAATTTATTATGCAATAATAAGTTATTAGTGTAGTCTATATAATGTTTATGTTCCTAATGAATCAAACGAGGATTACGTTTTATACTACATTTAATTTAATTTGAAAAGAGATTGCTCATACTTTATTTTTATTAATGTAAATATCACGTTCCAGTATAAATGAACAATAAAATTACGCAATGCAACTTTTATAAGTGATTTGGTTAAAATAACACTCAAAATAAAATTAATTTTAAAATATTCGAGGTGATTGAAATTGGTCGTGAGTGTTAAAAAAATAACCATTCTAGAATAAAATATTAAAACAATTTTTGACGTCAAAGAATCTACTGGATAGTTTATATCCAAATTAAATTAAGTTTGAAAAAAAGTAAATATTAAAAAAAACAAATTAACAAAGTAAACATTTATTTGCTCTGTTTTTACAATAAAACAATAGTTTTAAATAATTTGTTGATTGAATATTCGATAAAATCTGAAATTCAAAACTTACAAGAAAATCTTGATTTGATGAGTGTGAATACTTTAAATAAAAGGTCATTTAAAACATTAAACTATAAAACTAAAAATAAATACTATTTTATAACTATAATTTTTTTAATACTAACTTAATAGTTTACATGAAAAAAGTACCTATATCTTGAGTTAAACTAACTATTCTGTACGTATACATTATACACATTCTTTATGTTCATTATCTGTTTAATATTGTATTTATTATTATTTAACTACCTATGTATTTGTTTAATAATTGTGGACCTTACATTTTAATGTTTAAACTATTTGTTATAATTTGGGTTATTTAAAATAAAAAATATAATTATAATTATAAAAAATAATTATTCAATTTACTAACCATTTTAAGAAACTGGTAATTTTTCGATTTATAAAATAGAATGAAATTATTTGAACGTCAAATCATTGTAGGCTAGCAAGCGTGTCAATCCATAAAATTTATATGATTATTTATGAACTGACATTAACATGGTTATTTCAAGGATGGCTATAGATACTTAAAAAGTATAATGTTTTTTATAAAAATGTTGAATAGTTGTTATGTTTCAATTATGAAGTATTGTTTAAATTAAAATACTGCCCAAAATAAAATGTTACTGTAATTTCATATAATTTTTAATAGTTCTAACACATTCCATCAGCATGTTTATGCATTTTAATCTCATATATTTATGTATTACAAAATCATTGTAAAACTGTTTAATACATTTCTTTTGGTTTTTTCGTCGAACAGAATAACAGAAAAAAAATTTCCCGTAATTATAAATTTGATGAAATACTTAACGTTATAGTCGACTTGTATTGTATTTTAATGTTTATGTCAATATTATATTATTGACTAATGAGAAGTGACCACGGAAGATAAAATCTTTGAATTTTTGGTTTAAATTTTAACAAGCATTTATTTTCACTATTAGTTGTTTATTTTAATTAGTTACTCATGCATAAATTATTGTATGGAAATTATCACAAATATAAGTGCGTTATGCATTTTCTTAGTTGAATTCAATAAATTCACAAAATTCTAAATTTTTATTGATTTACTCTAGTGAATTTTCTTCCAATTTATTAAAATCTGAAGATATTCGTTAAAATTAAAAAAAAAAAATTAAAAATAAATAAATATGTGTATATATATATATATATATATATATATATATATATATATATATATATATATATATATATATATATATATATATATATATATATATAGTATTAATCACTATTGCTTAAGTAGTGAATAATATAATGTATTTCGAAGTATGAAAGCTGAATAATAATATCAGAAAAATGTTATGAATCGTATAAACAAATTAAACCAATACAAAAACTGTTTTTATTCAATATAGCGTGAAAAAAATGTTACCCAAAAATATCGAATAGACACAAAAGAATTCGCAAATTATGAAATTAAATTATTAAATTCCAAAACTTAATGTTATCAGCTTATGATTTGACAAAATAAAGAAAATTGAGATTGTTATCTTTGTAACGTATGATCATTGGTTTAATATAATAATATAATCGGATACAATTTGAGTTGTCAATAGTTTTTGTACCAACTATGTTTTAAAAAGAATCAAATTACTTGAAGTGTAATGCAGGTTATTAAATACATAATACCTAGTATTGAAGGTTTTCAGTATTTACTACCTGTGTGTACCTAATACATAATATATTATGTGTTTTATCATCGAATAAGGTATTAAATACTGAACGCTTAATGTGATTAATATTTCATTTTTAATCAAATAGTTTTCAACAGATTATTATTGTAATAGTTATTAGTTCAGTGGACTTTGTTTTATGTATTATATTCAAAAATCTAAACGTGTAAACATTATTTAGTTGTATTCAATTTCATCAGTATTGGTCTACTTAAAATAATACTTAGAAAATTTAATGTTCATATCATAAACTAAAAAAATATTTAAAAAAAAAAAAAAGTAATTTCAACAAAGCAAACAATAACGAAGTACTTAACTTTAAAAAAAACAAAATAGCGAGGTCTAAAACTACACAAATTATTAGTGTTTTGATTTTTTGCATTCACGGACCAGGTATTCATCCTTCACTTAATAAAAATTAATCTACGAATTTCAATTTGCTCGATATGTTAAATGCGTGTTAATGCCGTTAATGGACCAATTTGTTTTTACTTTATGTGTCATGTATGTTGTATATCATAAGGATAAATGCATTTCGAAGGAGTTCAACTACTTTTGAATTAAAAACACCGGCTTAATAACCTTAGACAATTTGAGTATATATTATTATGTTCAATTAAACGTCGAAGTAATTATGATAAATATAACATGAAGACCTTGCAACTACAACATGCCTACCACTATAAACATAATATACATATAAAAAGGACACCCCATACATTTCGTCAAAGTCATGCTTATTCGGATACTGCCAACCATCATCCGTGTCAAGGATCGCACAATGTGCTCGATGATATCAAATTGGGTTATTTTCGTCGTCTTTTGTTTTACGAATAATGTATAATCGCTGGCGCGTAGTATACACGTTCTCGTTTGGGAAACAATATACGGTTCGCTTGCGGTCGTATCTTCTGTTTTTTTTCTTTATTTCTTTTTCCACCGTGCCGACGCTATGGTTATTGATATTTCATTTTTTTCAATTTTTTTTTCAACTTCACGCGTGTATCGGTTTCTATGCATCGATATTCAGTAATCACACAATGAATCTCATCGATATACCCACACGCACGGGGTATTTTGTTTACATTACGGCTGACGACCCGGGTGGACGTACAGGACACAACATAATGCCGGTCGTTGCGTACGGACCCAATGAGGTCATGGGCTTCCTGTTCGGGACGTCGAGACTGATATAATATTCACTGGTATCGGACCGACGTTTTTGCGCAACTCAATATAACTTCCCGTCAATAGAGCGCCAGTTTGCTCGTAGGAAATTTACACACCGGTTTCAAATGCGTGCACACACAGTTATAATAATAATAATAATAATAATAATATGTACATACATCCTTGTTTGGCGAATGACACATACTTTGAGCCGTGTTCTCGTTGCGGGCGTTCGGCGTTGTTGAAGTTCAATATCACGCGCGAACACGGGACGCCCAATCCACAAATTTTACGATAACAACGTTGAAAATAAATTTAACTTGAATGTAAAACATTAAAATGTGAAAGTTGTAACTTTAAATTATTGGTATCCGCCGTGTAGGTTTAAAATACACAAACTAAGATTTTGGATATGAACGTACACCTATGGTACTTACAATTACAAATCAACTCACATAAATGTTAGATATTTACGCAGTAATTGTGTTTGGTTCATTTTTATTAGCGAACATTCAAAAATAAATAAAACACGTTAATACTTAAAAACATTTAAAAAACAATAATGTATTATAAAGTTATCAAAATAAACAAAAAGAAAGTAATAGCACGTTGATAACTGTGCAAGGTTTAATGTGTTTATAAGTGTGAACATAACAATTATATCACTTACCGGTATAGGCATGTACATGAAGTAGAAAATAATATTTGACAAATATAGTATAATGATGAATATTAAAATTGATTGCTACGCAATTTATAATAGTATGATTACGGATCATGTAAGTTGATTTCAAGTTCAAATGTTTAGAAATAAAAAACATTAAGTATACAACTTTTCGATGGGTGTGTTTTTTTTCTGCCTTAACCGTAAATACAAAGTTTTATACATTTATTATAACGTCATGTTTATTAATTTTACCACTTGATATAATCGTTGCGTTGATTTAATACTTCACTGTAATACATCCTCTTTTGTTAATAACGTAAACAATTAATTAATTTTTTCGAGTACTTACATTTTAATTTAGTGAATTTGGTATTATAATTTTACAATCTATCATAATAAATTGGTTACATAACAATTTACATTAAGGACATTTTAGAACTACAATTATCTCTACTGGTCTTCTTCGCAGTTTGAAAAATATGTTATGCTTAATGTGAATATAAAGCATGTATTAATAATACAAGTAAGTAAGGTAACACTATTAATACAATTTTATTCTTTCGTATCATGATTATATTTTTGTACTTCTATTTTGTGATAAATAGTTATTATTCATCAATCGCATTTTTTCCAGCATATTTAATGCATATTAAACAAATATTTAATTTCTGATACAACTTCATATAATCGTTTTCAAATTTAATATCTTTTGATAATTTTTGATGTTTCGGGAAAAACACCATTAAAATATTCTTGATGTTAATAGCCTTATTTGTAACTTTAGACTCTGTGATGACCATTTTTTTTTGTTATTTATTTATTTATTTATGAATGTAATTAGAGTCCCTGTATTGTATAGTGGTGGTAAATTATTGTAGTTGATAAACCGAGACATAGATTTTATTTAGCCGTTCATGAATAAATGTTATGCTAGATCAGAATCAATCACAGGCATTATAGGTTATAAATTGAAGTCAATTCTAAATTCGAAAAATCAATGTTGGGCGTTTATTAAACACTCAACATCCACACTTTGAGATCATGTCGCAACAGTATTTGTAGAATATACGAATGATTCGAAAATTTGAATATTTTTTTTATGCCTTCATAGTGAACACAAAACATTAAATTTTAAATACAGAAATATGTATTCATTCAGGACCTAACCTAACGCAAGTTCTGGTACATGACGTATAGAACTATGTGTAGTTCATGATTTCCCCATCAATAAATCAACAAATGTAGTAAACTGAATTAATTGTGGTCATAACTTTAGTTGAAAGTGTTTAATTATCATCTCATATGTGACTCACAAACATTTAATCTATGCGGTAAAATTGTATTAATTGAATTTACACTGTTTGATGCTTATCTAGTAGGTACCAGATACCTTGGTATTACATGTTATTATTTTAGCTAGTTTTCTAATTTTACATTCAACAAAAGTGCTGTAAAGAGCTTAAATGTGCATAATTTTAGAGTTGCGGATGAGCTTTAACTAGTGTGTTCCATATTTATTTACTATCATATCGAAGATCAAAAAGTCCAAAAAATATTTTATTTTTTTTTAAAATTAATGTGAATAATCAAAATAGTTTTTTTTTGTTACGTTTTTAACGATAATTTTTATTTAATAATTATTTCATTTCTGAATCAAACTGAAATGCATACTATATTATAATGTAAATATGCATGCTTTAGTTTTCTAGGAACATAATTATGACTAATTTATTTGAAATTTGATCTTAAAGTTTCTATTTATCATTCATACTTATGATTTAAACATCAAACATTATCATGTACTACGTGTTTGATCTACTTTTTTTTAAAGATAATCAGTGATGATATATTTTATTTACATTTAACAGAAACATAAATGGTTTTTTTATTTCCTTGTGGTATCCTTGAAATTGAGATAAACATAATTTAGTGATTGTTTTTATTAATCAAACCGAATTTAAAATAAATTTAAATTGGAAAATATTTACGCGTTAAGAATACCTAGGTACGTTAGTAATAATGTATTAGTTATTACTTATTAGTTATTACCAAAGTGAAAAATCAATATTTATCTGCATACAAATTTAAATTGTTTTCGTTGTCTCATAAGTTAAATATTATTTTAGATGATAAAATAATAATATTTGGTCAAAATGTGTTCTTACGCATCTGAAAGGTCAAAGATTTATGTTATTCATAATATAATAAATGATTGATTATTGTATTGTTTTGATTCAAATCAAATAATGTTATTATACATACAATTATCATGCCATATCTTACAGACCAAAATTGATGAACTCAAAATAACCTAGTAAGCTGAAAAATATCAGTTAAAGAAACTTACTAGCAAAACTATTTTTAATGAATAAATGAAAACTATTTTATAATACAATTTATTGTAATATATTTATGCTAAAAATATTTATTACATTTATTTTTAAATGTATTAACAATATATTTTTAAGTAAGTTGTTGAATTCAAAAATTCATTTATAACTTGCATTCATACAGCCATAATAATAATAAATAATAATCATAATATTT
Source organism: Therioaphis trifolii (assembly GCA_027580255.1). Classification (NCBI taxonomy): domain Eukaryota; kingdom Metazoa; phylum Arthropoda; class Insecta; order Hemiptera; family Aphididae; genus Therioaphis; species Therioaphis trifolii. The sequence goes on from CM050404.1 coordinate 121,265,168, forward strand.
TGTCGAAAATTCTGTACTTGACAAAAAGTGTAATACACATAATTTTACACGATTTTTTTGTATGATAAAACAATAACTATTGAACACACGAGTCACAGAAAAAACTATGATCTGTGACCGTATTTTCCTATGTATTTTTAAAAGTTTATTACTCAAAGTATCTAAATTTTAAATTTTAACACAAGGTTACTCAAATTGTATTAATTTTATAATTTATACCTACTCAATACATTTTTTAAATATTTACTCATCACTTTTTTTATTGAGACATAAAATTTAAAAACTACTATTAAAGTACTAATGGCTTTAGTCATAAATTCATAATATTATTGATTTATCACTGATTTAAAACTAAATACTGTACAATTATTTCCTGATGATAAATTAAGCAATATGACTACCAACATCAAGATTTAAATCTTCCCACGATTTTTTTATTCGAGTATTTATTACTTATTTTCTGTTTGTAATTTAACATAATTTATGTTTTTACATAGGTATTATTAATCATGTATGTTATTCATTTTTTGTTTAATTATGGATTCAATTATTACAAAGGTTATTTACTTTCTTAAATTTTATATTATAATGAAGGGTGGACGTTTAATTCAAGAAAACAGTTGGAATTATTTATATAAAAATAATTTAAGATAGGCATGGATTAAATATCGACAAAATGTTCATCAATTGCTTTAAATTTCTTCACAGTTTTGTTGCGTATAATTTCATACTTGGTTTTTATTTTTGTCTATTCTAAATTAATTTATGTTGTGATGATGGCATAAAAGCAATTCAAACTAGTAGCTGAAATATTAAATGTTATAAGTGAAATTCTGATTAAAAACAAGTACATACATGCGAAATATGTTTATTAACGATTAAGAGTAAGAAATAAATGTATTTTACTAGTAATAAATAATAATTATACATCCACTCCTCACTTTGTAATATCATTTACCATAACAGTTTTAAAACTTTTGTGTTCAAATATTTGTTTTGAATGGCTTAAATAAAAAAACTAGATTTATTTAAAAACACATGTTTTATACGTAACACCCCGTACTAACTTGTTGGTAAAACTTAATTTGCCGTACACTCAACTTAAATTAAGAAATTTTATTCTACGAGTTTTTTTTTTTCATGATAAAGTTTAATAATATGTATGCTGTTACCCACAGTATTTCACAATTAATTGATCTGAATATTTGAGAACATAATAAATAGGTCAAAAAGGCGTATCACTGCCAGTTTGAACTCATTTATTTTATGTAAAAAATGTTATCAACATTTGACCGATAAATGTTATTATATTTATATGACTTTGGAAACGATAATATGCGCGAAATTATTATTAGCAATAAACATATTTTAATCATCATTACTAAAGTGTACTTTGCAATCGATTCGAGTAAAGTTATACTTAAAAAGTCGTTGACCCGATGAGCATAACACGATTTAATAATATATTCAAATACGAAGTTGTGTGAATGGCTTAACTACATTTTCTTTTAATACGAACTTCTATTTGCTGTTAGACATACATTTCGGTTTGGCTGAGTCATTTGACCCAAACTTATTTTTATTTCTTATACGACTATCATTGTATCGTTACTAAAAAAAATAAAAATAATATTCAATGCATTAAATTTGCATAGGGAAATTAGCAAACATTTATGTTAATATGCGACGAACGCCAATAACGAAAACTAGTGATCGACAGGAAACTACTTAGTAGGTAAACATGGTCAGTGTGTACTGGGTCTCGGGTTCATTCACCATCTCGTTACACCCAAACTCGTCAAGCAACCTCGAGTATTTTTGCTCATTATATCTGTCGCGTTGTTTTTCGCTCTTTTTAAAAACATGCCTGGTGTATAGAGGTACTTGTGGCGTATTCGCGCGCCAAAGTAATAGATGTATGACGTATGCGTAATAGGTGGAAACTTTCAGGTCGATTAAAGAGCAACAAAATGTTTCGATTTTCGCGTGACACATTTCGACTGGATCGTACGCGGACAAATCGTTTCGTGCCAAGTGGCGCGTGAGGGTCGCTCTCATTCCCGTTAGATCCTGTGATTCACCGGGACCCGCGGTGTCTCAATCGCCTGCAGGTCGTTACTCGTTGGTATTCCTTCGTCCCGCGAGCCCGATTCGGCCGGCGTGACGCGACCGGTCACTTTCGCCGGGATTGGGTTAGGTTATGTGGTTGCATTCGGGTTTTCGACACAATATGTGCATTGTTGTCTCTTTTGTCGGAAAAACAGCGTATTGTTCACGTGATCGTGTGCGCACGCATGCATACACGTTCGTTGACGATTTCGAGTGGATAACAGAACACGCCAAACGTTTTCGGCGGACACGATTATAATAACAGAGGTGAAAATCGACGCGGAGGCGCCACGACGTATCACTATGAATCGCTTACGCGGGGTTTGGAATTGTTCCAGGGGACGCGTGTGTCGGGATAACAACATCGTCGGAATAACTATTTTTTTTTTTATATATATCGTGCGCTGCACACACTCTCAAATTCACACGCACGTAGACACGCGTCGTCATAATATTATGCCCGTGCTCACTCACACACCCGCACATGTACCAGTAAAATACTAATACTATATCATGTGTTATATAGACCGTAGTGCGTATGCGTGTGTGTGTATACGTTACTGCGTTATAAAATACTTCTGACCGAAATCACGTAACTTGTAGTCATCGACCTAATATCGGTCGTTATTATTATACGTGCTAGGTACTATATATAGATTATAAGTATAGGTACGAATTTCAAATTGTTGAAACAAACGATGTGTTTAAATCGCAACAGGTCGTATTATGTGCTCGTAAACACACACGTATGCGATTTTGATATCGCGTTATTATGATAAAAACACAGACGACGTGTAAAGAAATAAAAGGAAAGAAAATAAATGTAATTTAAATGGACTGCAGTGTCCGTTTGATATACGCCTATCTTTCTCGAGTGTTTTTTTTTCTGTTTTGTTATTATCGCCGCACGTTCACCTAACCGCTTAATATTCGCATGACCCACATAATCTGGCCGGACAATTCCTGATATGAGCAGATCCAAGCCGCAGTAAACGTACCTACGTCGCTGTACTGATGTAACGCACTCGTAAACATACACACACACACACACATACACGCTACAACGACTGTATACCGTATATTATACACACGCACACACACTGTGTATAACACAAGGTGTGCAACGTACGGTACAAGTACCTAATACTCGGCACTATGCTATAATAAGCGCTACGTAGCTGCCGTTGCTACAGCCGGTCAGACTGGTGAACCGAGTTGTTATGCGCAAGAGCGAAATAAAAAATTTTTTTTCTTTTTATTACTCGTTTTTTTCCTTTTCTTTATTTCTCCTATAATCCTAGTGATACGCGATGAGGACAGAAACACATATTCTACCTACTACCGTGTAATACGCGTCGCTATAATACTGAATTTGTGTGTGTGTGTGTGTGTGTGTGTGTGTGTGTGTGTGTGTTGCACACGTGTTGGGAAGAGAGTATCATAATATTAAATGTACGATAAAGAAATAAAACGTACTGACTAAACGCCACCGGGTGTTGGGCAACGCGGACGATATTACACGCGGTCGTTGCGCGGAATAAATGCGGCCAAGTGATAGTGAAAGTGCCGGCGACCCGTCGCACGTGATCGTTAGCGTGCGGCATCTCCGCAATGATCATGTTTTATTTTTCGAATATAATATTCTATCAACACTATAATATAACCTATTCACTCCGCTGCACTCGCCATATTATTGCAGAGTAATAATAATAATAATAATAAGACTGGTGCCAGTGCCGACGTGCCGTGTAGTCGTCGTCTTCTCGCTTTTGTACGATTGTGATAGGTACGGAGTGCAATAATACAATTTCCATTGAATTTTCAATAATTTTTTAATCGTGAAATAGTCATTCCGCTGAATGCATGTGGCGTGCATCTAAACGTTATATTTAAATCCGGCGAAATACTAGTCGCGTTGTTTATTGAAAAATCATAAAATATTAACGGGTAATAATCACGCATTGGGATTGTAAATCTACCTTTATCTAAATCATGAACCCACGGGCGTAGGAAAGAGGGGGTTTTTGCTGTTCAAACACCCCCCGAAATTAAATCAAACAATTTTGAGCTTTTTGTGAATTTTGTTCGAGAATGTTATTAACTCACATACGTATTATGTACTAACTACTAGGGAAATCACAATTTACATTTTATACTAGTTCATAGTTTGTATAGTACAATACTTTTGGATCATCAACAGTTTAATTCGGAATATTTATTATGGAAATCCAAATGGGTAAAACAAAAAGAAGATTGTAGACCATCCTAAGCATTTGAAGCATTTTTTAAATGTGATTCTGAATTTTTTCCAAATATAAAACAAGTGTTAACTATTTTTTCTACACTTTCCATATCAACTGCAGAAAGAACTTTTTCAACATTACGACGTATTAAATCATATTTGAGAAATTCAACAGGAACTGAACGATTAATTGGATTTGCCTTGCTAAGCGTTCATCGTGAAATTAATAATGACCCGGAAGAAGTAATCAATATTTTTAAATTTGTAGTTTATATGCACAAAATATTGAAATGGTATTCAATCGTGTTAAAAAAATAATTCATATTTCATTTTAAGTTTTTATAATATTTATATAGATCTAGACCAAAACCCTCCCCGAAAACCTTTCCTGCCTACGCCCATGCATGAATCACATATTATAATGTCTCATAGATACTGTGGCTATAGTGGCAAGGCTGCAACTTTAAAAACGCGTCTCCCGTACAAAAGAACGAGACCTATTATACTAGTGAAGTGGTGAATAGTAATATTTTTTAAAAATCAGAACCCACGCGTAGAGAGAAGTATTTAAAAATTCTGTTTTATAAATTTTCAATCTGCCCTCAATATTTGGTCACCCACGAGCCGCCACTGTCCAAAGAGTACATAATTTGTTATTGAGCCTTAACCGGTTTCCGACTAAACGCCTTGTCGCCGCCCACATCGTCCGTCGACGAGTACTCCAAGTCCTCTTCCAACAGGGTCCGTATCTGGGTGATGTGACGCGGAAGTCCTGATCGTGTCGTGCGGAATCCACGAAAGTCGTCCACACTCGACTCAACGAGTGTACGCGTTGGGCCAAAAACAATAATTATAACAATAATAATTATGTCAATGCTTAATAAATTCATATACCAAATTATTATTATTATTATTATTAAAACGCTCGGCGCCCGAGTCGTAATAACACGGTGCGACTGTTGTTGTGTACACACGTGCTGCCGACGACTTAAACGCTCTGGCGTGACGGTCCGGTGAACACCGTGGAATAGTCGTTTCGCGTCTCGAGACGAAACGCCCGCGTTCAACGCGCAACAACACAATGATGTATCGTCTCACGGTGTGTTTGCGTTTCGTACACCGATTTACCGCGGGCTACACCCCCGTGTCCGACGACGCGGATCCGCCGCGTTACACCTCTACCGCGGTGTGAACCCACAACGATGTCATATTATTATCTCACGTACGACGTGAATACGTCCCGCGTAATCGCACAACACACGTGGCGTCTGCACGAAAGGCGGGGGGGGCATGACGTGCGCACGCGAAATAACGTTCAGACGATCGTTTTCCAGTCGTCGTACGGTCCCGCAACGCCACCGCGTGCGCGAGGCGTGTGTGACGAATTTAGTGATGGGAAAAATGCGGATTGTATGAAATTCGAAATCCGAAATCCGATTTTGAATTTTGAAACATAAAATCAGTATTGTTTTATCTATAACTTATAATGAAGAAATTACTAAAGTTGATTTGATAAAATCCATACGGACGCCGCATGACAGTTTTGTATCGGTGACTCATCGTTGAACGGGTTTCACGTCCGTACCGCGGATATTCTCGTCGTCACGCGTATACGCGTCCTGGAAAACGTACATGCCAAAATAACTCGAGGCGGATAAGCTTCGACGAATAACAAAAATTTCTTAAACACATGAAATAGTTTTTAACAATTTTTAACTTTTTTCGTTCGAAAACCGGTTTTAAGACTAAATAAGACCGCGAAAGTAACTATAACAATACAATTCGTATCCATCTTTGAATATTTTATATATATCATCAGATTACAAACCTGTTGGTTATGAGTTTATGGCTTTTGAAAAAAAATTTTAAGAAAGTGACAAGTACGAACAAGATTTGAATAGTCGACCAATAAAATAAAATAAAATAGCTTCTGTTTTACCAGAAAAAAAAAACGAACATGCAATTAAAAAGAACGTACAAAAGTAAATGAAGATTTTATGTAAAATAATAGCCTAAGACCTTGAAATTATGAAAGATCAAGTACTCGAGTGAAAGACTAGTATTTACTATCAAGCTAAACTACGTAAGCACTTATTGGTGTTGTTTATAAACTGTAGAAGAAAATCCAAATTTGATGAAAAATTAATTTTTTTATAAACTTAAAAAAAAATAAATTTTCATTTCTTAAAGAAAATGGTTTAAAATGTTTGTAATATTTTTTTACTATTTTTAAAAGTCATTAATTATTAATAATATATGAATTACTTTTAAAATTTATCAAATAACATATTACTCACAAAAAAGTAGTTTTAATATTGTTTTAAATTGTATATAAAATTGTTTTCAAAATGATTTTTTCGCTTAACTCAGAAGCTTAAAGTGTTTTAGTTGATAATTATTGACTATGCTACACAAAATGAAACAGCCTATAGTCTTGATAAAGATATAGTATTATATATTATATAAACAGATATTTGATAGATAAGACAATTTGTAGTGTTTTTAGTTATTTTTTAAACTGCTTTTAACGAGAAAAATGAGCTCTATTAATATAATAAAGACATAATTTTCCAATGATACAGTAGGTAAATGACATTTTTTTCAATTTTGAATTTTATATAAATTAATATTTTCTTTTACAAAGTATTTATTTATTTTCTTTTGTAAGTGAATATATGACGTATTTTTTCAACGATTTTATAAAATAAAAACTTCTATTGTATTCATGTTGATAAATCGTATTATCCATAGTTCGTTTTGAAACGTGTTAAATCGTGTTACTAAACGCAATAAACGTGCTAACAATCGTTTTGGTAAGTGACCTCCAAATTTTGAAACTATAATGAACTAAGTAATAACAAAAAATTTGTAATCAATAAATTACTGTTTACAAATTATAATATTGCAAAAATATTAGATATATTTTTAGTCGATAATGTATAACAATGAAGTTACATTTAAAGTTATGAAGTTAATATTTTACTTTTATTCAGTATAATATATTTACAATCGTATTATTAACATTATTTGCATTGTCTGAGTGTAGTGGGTTGATTAAAATTCAAGTAAAAATATGCTCTTTTTTCATGTAACCAATAAAAAACATAATTTATTTATTTTTTGTTTTCTTCATTACAAACTAAAATTTAACGTGAAATTTGTATTGTTAAAATATAATGTATATTATTAAGATACCTGCAGCATCTGCATACAAATTAAAATTATTTATGTTAATTTATTGTTAAAATAAGGTTTTATGAATTTGGTAACGATACAATTTTCGTTGTACACTTTTTCATTGTTAGTATTTGAATATTTTACATTTTAGTAATAATATATAACTAAACTACTTTAATGCACGCATACGAAATTAGAACAAGATAGTTAAATGAGACTAAAATTAATCGATATGTAGCACCATATTATAAGCGAAACCAAGGTCTTGATTTTTTGGTGTATATCTGACTTCCTGAGAATGCAAAACATAGGAAATGTAAAACTAAAGTGTAATCCATGTCTTACTCACTATATTTTATTAAGTAACCTTTATGCACGATTCTTGTTTGCCTTCAAAATTTTAAATTACGCTAGAAATACTTGTAGTAGAATGGTAAACGAAATAAGAGGAATCGGATGTCGTTTTAAAATAATTTAGTTATATAAGAATTTTCGTTAGTTACAAAAAATTTTAAAATTTAAAAAAAATACTTACTTAAATTAAAATTAGTTGGTTTTCTTCATAAATATTTGTACTTGAAATTTTTTCCTGTTTAATTGTATAGCGTCCAAATTAATTATAATTTTTATTTATTTGTTTATGTATTTTAAATTTCGGGTGAAGCAAAAGATCTATTGGTTTTTGATATTTATTTCATATTTTTTCTAAACTAAAAACGGTTGAATATATGAACGGTATATTTTTTTTTATACTAAAGCTTTGCTCAGAATCATTTAACCAAAGAAATGATCTATCATTCCTTTAAAATTTAATACACCCCATGTTACGATGTCAACATTTTGTTTATTATTGTAAATTTAATAAATTGAATTTCGTAATACAAGCACGTTATTATTGATCATAATTAATATTGTATTGTCGTTCCCTCTTAGTAATATCGATGTTATTTATATTGTACCAAAAACAAATCACGTTATCTATAGTAAAATGACCAAAATCTTTTGCTATTTTAATAAGACAATTTTTTTGAGTGAAAACATTTTCCTTACGATCAATCAATATTCTTTTATTTTCTCTAATAATCTTGTGTATCTATAACTTAGTTATTTTTATATTAATATAGCTAAGATAATTAGAAAACGAATCTGAATTAATGATTACAATAAATAAAAACCAATGAGAATAATTAATTAATAAATAACTAATTTGTAATTTACTGAGTAATGAGAATGATATAAAACAAAAAAATGATTTTAAAATAATAAATGTACCTTTTGAATAATAAATAAATTATATTTTTTCAGTACAAATAATTTATTGAAAATATACTCCGAATAAAAATCACCTTCTCATTTAACTAAAATTGTGCAGGTCGATTATAACACGTATTATTTCTGCCGTAGTTTTTTTTGTTTTTTATTGTTCATACTTCATACAATCATACTTATATTCTACCTATACGTATAATACGATGTAATGATTGTAACAAATACTGTGATTATAATTATATATCGTTAATATAAATCTATTATATTAACAACTGAGATATCCAGATTTCACATCAAATCAAAAAATGTACGACTATAAAAATGGTCTAAAACACTTACGCACATAAGGTAACTTTTGTATTTGTAATAACATAAACTTTAATGAATTGTTCAGTGATTTATAACCATAAACATATATTTTAATGCATATTTTCTTATTTTGTTAGTGATTTAAATCTCAGATTTATTTTTATAACCTGATTTAATAATATTATTAATACAATAATTGGTATAATTCAGTGTATTTATGTTTGCCTTGTATACGTATAAATGTATAATCATATCCAATTTAAATTTACTTTAATTAAATGAATAATATTATTTTCAGATTTTTTTAAAAATGGATCCTCTTGACGATGTAGAAAATGGCAAATCTCATCACCACTTGCTCAAAAGACCTCCTGTTGATATAGAATTTTCAGACTTGACTTACAGTGTACCACAAGGCCAAAATGGTAAGAAATTAAAATAGTACTTATATTCTTTACTGACCTTTCTATGAAAATAAATTTTAAAACCGTCACCATATAAATAACTTCGATTAATTATTACTATTGTCCACATGTTTTATTGCATAACATAAAATATTTGTGACGATGTTATAGAATTGTAAAAATAATACTTACAGGTATATTATATTGGTACATATTATATATTTTTACGATATTATTAATTAATTATTAAACAACGACTATTTTTGATACATGATACATATAAAAATAATTTAAAAATCAATAGTTTTAAATAGATACCTTTATATATATATATATATATATATATATATATATATATATATATATATATATATATATATTATAATTTATAAGTTAGAACAGTCCTAGTTTTCAACTTCAATATAAGAATAAATGATTAGGATAAACGTAACTGTTCATAAAATTATTTACGTGGAAAATATACAATACTTTGGTAGTTGGTACCTATTGTAAAATATACGTATAACGATTGGTGTCAAACTTAGGGACCATGTTTTATGTTTTTAATAGAAATAGTGGACTATAACAATTATATCTGAGATTATTAAATGACAAAATTAACAATATCTTACAAAATAAAAAAGATTGATCAAAATTACGTGGCCCTTTCTCTTTCATCTATCGAAAGAAAAAGTTGGTGTGTTTTGACATACATACGCACTCACACATACTTACTAAACACACATGCACGCACGCATATGCACATAAGATATAGAAATTTGGTAAAACGACGAATGATATTTTCGGATTTTTATAAATATATCATATCACGTATTAGTATAATATTATTAGGTAGGTAGTAATATAATTCAGAACTAGCCATAATTTATCAATTTGTTTTACCTACATCCATATTATTATAATACGATTTGTAAGAGTTGTAATTTAATAATTAAAATCGATGATGAATATTACTTACTCATTTGGTGTATTCGTTTTCTTGATAAAATATATTTAATAGCAGCCTTGTCATCATTACTTCATCTCAAAACGAACAAAATAAATGATTATTTTTTTTTTCACTTTTGGTTGTCCTAAAATTATGGAGGTATAACTATAAATGGTGTAGATTATCAACGTGGACGGTTACAGAAAAACACATTTTAATAAATGGAACTTGCTTTGCAAATTCCCGGGGCTATAAAAATTGCAAACGTTAGATACAGCAAAGGACGATGACCTCATAAACTCCTTAACGAAACTAGTTATTCATTGCTAAATCATAAATACAGGGAGAACAAACTCTCCTAGTGATGTGTATAAAGAAATAAATGGATTTCGTCAGATTTTACGTAATACGTAGACAGTTGAATCTTATAAATAATTATTTTGAATTTTAACTACACAATATAATTTTGTACTTAAGATGTAGGTATAGTAAACTATTGCTAACTATTTATTATTTATTCGTTAGTAATAATTCACATTTATTATTGTTATAAAATAAATCATTACTGTAGATATATGAATTATAATTGAGTAATAAATACGATAATACATCAAAGTAATCCACAAAGTATCATTATGATTTTCGAACAAAATGAAATGATTATAATTTATAAGGTATATAAAAAAACAATGTTTTCATGTAAAAATGTTAATACCCATGAAATAAGTTTTATTTAAAATTAACTAATTCAATATTAGTGAGGTCATCATAAATTAAGATGACTTTGCTCTTTATATATAAAGATACAGTATTGGACAAGATACTTAAAAAATGGGCCTAAATAAAATGAGTGACATAATACTTTCCTAATTTATATAATTTAATTAAATACAACTTGTTCTTTTGATTCGTATCTTTGACGCATATATATATATATATATATATATATATAACATTCTATTTAATGAATAATGTATAAACTATTGGTAGTGTAGGAAATAATATTAATTGTTTTATTGGATACTATTAATCTTTGTAACCGACGAGTCTATCCTTTTTAAAAGTTTTTAGTTGGAAAGGAAAGTAAGGTTTTTTTTTGTGAAATCTTAATTAATAATTATTTAAGTGCGTTTACTAGTTTATTTTGAATAAATATTGAATTTTTCTTCCATATCGGTTTTTGTTTTTTTTTTTTCATCAGGAATCAAGACTTCTATTACTGGTTATATTAGCTTATGTTTACATTACAATATCAAAATATAAAATCTTAATTTATCATAACTGAATTGTACTCATCGATAACTTTGCGCACATGTGTGATAAGTGACATTTTTACGATTTGAGATGAACAGGAATTTAAAATTTTTACAACTATTTATATCAATTCAAAAACCCAAATTTTCAATATAATATTTAAATTTACTTTTTTTTATACTCAACAAAATGTATTATTTGATCCAATATTAACATGAATTAGGAATGTTTAAAATTCAGGCTTTTTGGAAAAAAGTATACAAAATTAAATCATGATGAAAATATAAAAGGTAATGCACCAAACAAATTTCTGTTAATATAGTATTTTTAGTCAATACTTATTACAATTTATTATTTATTATTTTTTCCATTATTAACATAAATTAACAAATTATAAAATTTAGTTTTTATTTATGTAAATGTATACATACTTAAATAGTACTTAAAGTATAATAATAAAAGTTTTTTTAAAAATAATTGTGTACTATTGAAGATTATTGTCGTATAAATACTTTTTATTTTAAAATAATTGCATAATTACAAGTATACTCTATATTTAAAGCATCATATGACATAATATGTCATTTTTTTGTAAATAGCATATGACACGTTTACCTAAACATTTTTAGTGCACACGTATGACCGTATTTCATTATTTTTTAAAGTATAGTTTTGAACTGTACACGTTATATTGTAAAATGTTTACTGATTTATCAATAATAAATTAGTTTCAAAGACACGTGTGTTGGTATGCAAAGTAATCGTGGTATTTTTGAAACAGTTAGTACGTGCAAATTTAAAGGAAGTCTAGTAGTTTTTAATTATTAATACCATCTAATAACCACTATTATGTATCAGTATCTATCAACCCCGACAATATATGTATATATATATATATATATATATATATTACAATATAGTCAGTTTATGTTAAGTACAATTAATACACCATATGTCAAAAAAAATTACCACCTCATTGATGGATTAAAAAAAAAAAATTGAAGTTCTGGGCATCAAGATACATTTAGTGCCGTCACGAACATTTTGCCTATAGGGGAAAATATCAAAGCTACCCGCCCACCCACAAATACATACAATTTTGAAACATTCCTAAACATATTGTTTTTCACTAAAACATAATATTGATACAATTTTACAATATAAATTGTGTCAAAATAATCCAACAGGGTAATAGGTACATGTTTTTTCATAAAATAATTTAACAGCCAGACAAAATATTACGACCCACCGAAAATATTTTGGGGCAACTGCCCCAAAAAAATTTGTTCGTAACGACACAGGGTGCATTCCTTCTTTAAATACGGACCTGCTATTGGCCGTTACTTATTCATTTTCCCGAGCTGATCCGAAATCCCAGTCTGTCTCTGCTCACATTTGTACGCAACGTTCATAAAGATAACAAATGTCGTAATATTACTTAACTTAACACGTTTGAACTCAATGTCAATATAGTCATGAAAATCACAAATGTTGTTAATTCACTTAAAACATGTGTAATTTATTAATTTTAGAAATTCATACTTATTTCAAATAAATACAACATAGCAGAGATAATAATTAACTATTAATGTATAACGTTTGTGCATAATGTGCAGGATTTTAAAATTAAATCGAATATGCACATAACTCATTTTATCAAAAAAAATGTCACTCATTATTCTTGAGCACTACTCCATCGTTGTAATATTTACATTAGGAAGGTATGTGTATCAAACAATAGCAACATAGAATCGGGTGTTTTATTCTTACAGTGTTACTTCCACTGTAGATTAATGTTTTAAGTCGTTTATGATAAACCTCGCCGTGGAGAATTTCTTTTATTTCACCTGACTAACAAAAACAGTAAAAACTTTATCAATAATAAGGAAATAAAAGAGATTTATAAGAATTTTCGATTTCTTGTCAATTGGTGCTCACCGAAATTTTACGTTTAAATGTAATTTGAATGGTAAATTAACGCATATTTTAAATTCAATGACATGATAATGTTTCTAAGAAATCCAAATATGATTTATGAATCCTATTTATTTGATGAATTTAAATGTTATAATGTAGGTACGTATAGTTGTGAATAATATTTACTAAATAATAATTATCTTATCACTCTACCTATGGTTGCAGGCTCCTAACTTTTATTACAGTAAATTTTAAAGTCAAAGTTCTTATTGTATAAAGTTCAAATAGTACAGTTAGCTTTAAAATTTGACGTTATTTTTATATAAAACGATACTAATGTACCTAGTTTTTAAATTTTCAACTTGATATAAAAAAATGTCTGTGGATTAATTACAAATAACTCTATAGATAATAATGAATAAATCAACTGACCTGGATTTGCACACATTGGTACATTTTAATTAGACAGTTACCTACTCTTACACAGTTATTTATGCGTATTATTCGACTAGAATAATTTTCATTTTGATCTCTATCAAAGGGTGATGCGCCGGATACAAGGGTCATATTAGGTTAATTTTATCGAATAGATTAAACTACATAATGACTTCCATTGTTTAATGTTTTTTCATAGTTTGATTTAATTTAATTATCTGCACATAATACATTTCAGTTAAAATAATATGACCAAAAAAAAATATCTAGGGATCTCGGAACGTAAAATAGATCAAATAATAAATAAAATTGAGTTTATTATAAACTGATGATATATTAATGTTGGTGTTGTATGATTTGAAAATGTTTAAAAATTACGATTAAATTGATAACGGCTTTAAAATAAAACGGAGAGTTAAAATTAAAAGAGAAATGGCATTATTATTTTAATACTAAAAAAGGAATAGGAAAGAAGTTTTTCAAAAGGATTGTTTATGACAGTGGATTAATTGAAGTAATTATTTTGGAAACATTTTTACTGAGGTCAAAGCTTCAGGACTTAAATGTCCATTTCGAACTGGTTTTGCTAAAAGTTGTAGAATTAAAAATATATTTTTCTTTTACAAACTTTTTAAAAAAATCCCAAAATATTATAATTTAAAACATTATAAAATATTGCAGTGTGTTATTTAAAGATAAATATGTAAGATCAATTCCAGTTTTCAAAAATTGCTTTATGGATTTACAATAGCTATCCTCACCATACTACAAAATATCTGCGACTGTCAATAATCAATACATAATAGAATTATTAATGCGATCGTGAGTTCTTTGTAATTGGTCAAAAATAGTAACCACAACATCCTCAAATGTTCATCAATCAGGAATGAAATGAACAAGGAAGCGTAACATAATTCATAAAAATACATAACATTAATTGAATTATGTAATTGTATCTCAGATATCATCGCAGTTTATCTGATATTGAAGGTCAGTTTTATTGATCTACTGTAGGTTAAATATTACGTAAAGATCACGTAGAAAAGAATTTTGTATCGTAATCGTGTGTATGTCAACATGTACATAGATGTTCAGAAAAATGGCTTAAACGTAAATAAATGTCAACTTGGTTCATGTGTACCTTTATGTATTAATTTTTTTTGTATAATTTTCGTATGTACTGTGTAGCATGCTAACATGTGTGTACACATAATCTTCTAAATAAAAATTACAAATGAAATTCTTGTACGGAATCCTTTTTTGATTTCTTTACGATCTCTTTGACAGGGTCAAAAATTATTCTACGAAGTGTAAGCGGCTTGTTTAGGTCTGGTGAGCTGACGGCAATTCTCGGGCCATCTGGCGCAGGCAAAAGTACACTCATAAATGTATTGGCTGGGTATAGGTATGCTATTTTTTGTTATTAATGTAAATTACCATTATTATGTTTGTTTTTAAAACTCGTTCGGATTTCTAGATGTGGTGATGCCAGAGGTTCTATTATGGTAAATAGCCGACCGAGGGAAATGAAAACATTTCGAAAAATGTGCCGTTACATCATGCAAGAAGATCTTTTGCAACCAGCGCTCACGGTATTGGAATCTATGGAAATAGCAGCCGATTTGAAGCTTGGTTACACGATCTCTAAAGAAACCAAACTCGACTCTGTAATTATTACGACGCGCACATAACCAATAATATAACCAATTTCATAACCTTTGTTTACTGTTTTCTAGATCGCAGAAATTCTAGAAATGCTCCGACTAACAAAAGCGAAAAACACACTTATGGAGAATTTATCCGGTGGCGAGAGAAAACGATTGT
This sequence comes from Therioaphis trifolii, assembly GCA_027580255.1. Lineage (NCBI taxonomy): Eukaryota > Metazoa > Arthropoda > Insecta > Hemiptera > Aphididae > Therioaphis > Therioaphis trifolii. Next base: position 121,281,057 of record CM050404.1, read on the forward strand.
CTATCGCTTTGGAACTTATTAACAACCCACCTGTGATATTTTTAGATGAACCAACAACGTAAGAGTTTATAGTATATATATTGTATACTGTATTCTGTTCATAAATTATCATATTGTTTCTATCATTGAACATACAATCGTCGTATAATAAACCATTGCATGTCCTTAGTTATTGACTACCTTCTGACCAATTAAAAATAATTAAGCCGTAAAACGTTACGTATGTAGTCAATTAATAGTATTAAGCATCAACTTTGAAATTATATCCTGCTTTAAAAATGTCATCGTACAAACATTTGAAAAAAACAGTTATCGAGCGTACCCAACAGTTTGGTTAGTGTACAAGTAATTGATTAACGATTGAATTGAAATTTATATATGATTAAAATAACATAAAGTACAGTACCAAAAACTAGAACCTATTGGTTACTAGAAATTCTCGGTGATACAAATATCCCCATTTTTTGTTCGCTTACAATTAACTTTTTTTCTCAATCGAGAATCTCCTGTATCGGTAAATCGTCTCGCAATTCACTTGTCTGGAATAGTTTGGAACGTTTAATAATAATTTGTTGATGTTATTTTACAGTGGCCTAGATGACTTATCCAGTTCACAGTGCGTGTCGTTACTTAAAGATCTTGCGTATGGCGGCCGAACAATTATATGCTCCATACACACGCCCAGCGCCAAATTATTCGCAATGTTCGACCATGTATACATAGTGGCCGAAGGGCAGTGCATGTTTGCCGGAGTGGGCCTAGATATGGTTCCGTACCTGTCGACCATAGGACTCAACTGTCCCAAACACTATAACCCAGCCGACTTCAGTAAGTATAAATGAGCTCAGAAGTGAATGCCGGTCTCGGAAATTCTTAAATAAAAAAAAATCCCACTTGTGCTTTCAGTGATCGAAGTTTGTAGTAGAGAGTACGGCGATTTTTCGGAAAAAATGGCGACCGCAGTTGACAACGGTAAATGTCTGAGGTGGTGTAAAGACAATACCGAGGCGAAAAAGCCTTTTGTACGTCGAGCTTCGCAATACGATACGGTTTCCAATCATTTGTACGACTTCTCAAGTTCTGGATGGTCTCAATTTAACGTGCTTCTCAGGCGCATGATGATACAACACAAACGGGACTACGTGAGTAAACGTAGAGATAAAGCACAATATTATTACGAATAACACTACTATAAATCGTTGGTGTCTTATGGTTGTCGTTTTGTTTTCAGACCTATTTACTAATAAAATTATTCATGTATACGTTCATCGGCCTCGTGGTCGGCAGCATGTTTTTCCAATTCGGAAACGATGCTTCGATGACTATTTTCAATTACGGTTTCATATTTATCACCATAATCGTTTTCATGTACACGCCGCTCATGCCGATATTATTAAAATGTGAGTTTTTGCTGGTCGTTTATGAAATCAGTTCTATTGAATAAAGTAATGATACGAAACACGACCGTCATAAATACCTTACTTTTTCAGTTCCTACAGAAGTTCAGTTGCTGAAACGAGAATACTTTAACCGATGGTATGGGCTGAACGCTTATTTCTGCGCGCTCACTTGTTCGCAACTTCCGATGCAGGTAAAACAATAACCGCCGAGTGCGATGAAACGAGTCTGAGTGCCGTGTGACGAAATAATATTGAGGAAACATTGTTTGTTTTTTTTTCTTTTTTTAGATCATCCTATCGTCAATCTACATAGGGATAACTTACTTCTTAACCAATCAGCCAATGGAATGGGAAAGAGGAATTAAATTTTCCGTCGTATGCCTAATGGTGTCCTTGTCGTCCGAAAGCATGGCTTATGCAATCTCTTCTCAGTTAAACGTCACGGTAAGTTGTTCGACTGTGCTAACAATAGAATATACTGCACTTCGCGTTTCATTATGAACAACCACTGTACATACCTTACAAATGACACGCAATTAATGAAACTGGACAATGGACAACACGCCGTTCCTCGCGTACGCCGAGAAGTGTATTTTAAATTTGAAGCGTATACAACAAAAACAGCCTAACCCACAAAAAATTTTAATTCTATCTATGTGATGATGATATAACAATATAATATTTCAATACTAATAAAGCCCTTGCAATTAACAACAATTTTCCGAAAAATTGGAGTACCTACTTAATTCGTTTTGGCATAAATACTTGAATAATCATTTTCAATGCCAAAATGGCCTTTAAGTTGGTCAATGTTTTATAGATGGTTAAAAAGGCATGATTTTATACATACTGAAGAGTGTTTATAATTTTTCTTAGAGTAGATTTAATAAAAAAAGAAATTAAAAATGTCAAAACTTAAATTTCCCCCTTTGCATGAACACACTTTTGTGGGTTAAGTTGTTTTGATTTTATGCACCTCATCTAACATGTATATCTATATAATATATGAGCTGCGTTTTCTTGTTGCGTGTGATATTACGACAAGTCGGATTTATCAGACAAAACCGTCACCTCGTTTCGATTACACAATACTATACGACGCTGCAGAGTCTAAAACGAAATCAATCGACATAAAACCATTTTCATGTTTCGAATGGCGGTTTGTCCATCAAGATAACGTCTGGTATATATATATATATATACACACACATATACATATATTAATACGATGCGACGCACTATAATAGATGCCTATCGTGAGATTGAGCTTCTGAGACTAGTCCGTCTTGTTCGCTGGCCCTTCGACACAAAAAATGAGCACTAGCAATTAATATACCTATATTGTTATTTTCTAATAGGTAGTAGGTACGTGATTATTTTTTTCGTTTTGGTATACGTTTCCGTTAAAATGTGTAATGATGACCCAACATCGGTTTTTAAAACAAGTTTCAGGCAGCAATTAATTCTCTGTCTGTCATTGAACGTATATAACATATCAACATTTAAAAAAATACATTTTAGATTTACATAATATTATACGTTGACAACGATTGGTGGTGGTATAGCGTGAAGTAATATGATATACTGATACTGAGGAGAGGGAATTCAGGAAAAAATATTTGAAAATCCAACTGCTTTCAGCAGCATGTAATAAATTGCATACCTATTTTATTTCAATTTTTACAACGCGTTTGGCAATGAAATTTTGTCACGAATTTTTTCAAATAACATCGGAAGACTTACATACCTATAGGCTATCATACATTTTAAATTACACGTGTTTTTCTATTATATTTAAGACAATTATAATCTCAAATTTAACTGTTGTTTTGAAATCCATAATTGATAGATGTACAAGTATTAGACTTAAAGTTTGTAATAGCGTATTTTTACTGTGGTATTTTCCTTTGAAAATTCAAGGATACGTTTTGAAATAATTATAGCACAGGGAATTTTTCACCAAACCTCTCAAAATGTCATACTACTTAAGTGTGGAGTACGCGATTATTTTATAATCGTTGGTTATACTGCCTGCCTAATACAAGCCCGAGATTTTACTCAATAATAATTGTAATTTCCATATGTATATAAACATTGTATTAAGTATAGTGCAGTGGGAATTGTTTATATTTCATAACGAAATCGACGGACGCACTAACCGCGGTATAAAACCAATAGGGTTTTTTGTGGCGATAGTGTGTAGCTTTCATTGGTATGACATGGTGGAAATTCCGATGTACTAACCACATTTTTTGAGACAGGCCTCGCGAAAAAATTCACTTTTCACACATTTTTACACGAATATACATAAGCCAAAGTCTCGAAGATTATAATCGCACCGCCACAGTCGAGTAACAACGTTGACGACGAATCACGACGGTATAAAACAAAGCCCTAGGAAAGCGCGATTCGTCGCCGTAAACGACTTCTATACCACGCGCTGGCAACGGAACGAAACTCCCCACTGAATGCGATTAGCATTTCCGAAATATCGTACTAGCAAATTTTATTGACACGGTCGACGTTTCGACAACGATTTATATCATGCGAAGTAGAGAATTTTTCTTTACAATTCGTTTCACCGTGCGCTCTGACCAAAATGCAAAAATGAAACGCGTTCTATGCAGGGGCACCCCACTCTAACTATGTTCTTTTTACATGCATGTAAATTTGAGTAAAGAGCCTACGGAGTAAACATAATATGCAACTGCAGTTGAATATTATAGCAATCAGCTTGTCAAATCGAACGAAATAACCAGTCGGGTGAAGCCAGTGCAGTCGGCGTCGGACCTCTTATTCTCTCTCTCTTTCTTTTTTTTTATAGTTGACGTCTCGTGGGGATAGGAATTAATTTTAATCCATGGCATACAGTCGATAGGCGCATGATAATATAAACACGAAATAACAAACACAACAATATAATAATAATAATAATAATCGTGTTCCTGCCTAGTGTTGCATATTCTCATTATACAGACTACAACGCACAGCCATCTTCCTCTTCTGAGAATGTTTCGTCTAATCGTCTCCTTAACAATAGTTTTATTATTTTTTTATAACTAATTTTTCATTCCCTAATTCTGTTTATTTGTCCCATCTTCGTTGTTTATTTCACTGTTATCATATGTTTGTAAAGTGCTGTTCACTATTATTACTGATTCATATACTATATACCATAATCTACATTCTCCATTGTACCAATAGCTTGTTTTCATTATTTTTCATAATCCCTTGCAAGTACCAAGGAATAGTTTTATCACTCACCATAGAATGTGTGAAAAATTTGAATTGTAGTGTTTTGTATCTAACGTCTAAAAATATAATTCAAAGTATATATTTTAGAAAATCTCTCATTTTTTAAATCCTATTTTATTCATAATATAACAACATATTTTACATTTTTTTGTATCAATTTTAATGAAAACATTATTAAAAACACATTTTATGATAAACAGTCAATAATATCGAATACGTACCTAATAACATAAATAATAGGTACCTAAATAAACATGCGTATTATGCATATTATCATTGACATTGAATAAAAGCGGAAGAACCTTCCAAAAACACCTTTAAACTTACTTCCAATTTAATATACGTAGCTCTTCTATGATTGCGAGGCATTAGTGCCAAATGCACGGGAGGTAAATACCATTTTGAAAGTTATAGAAACAGTTATTTCAAACATAGAATTAACGCATCTTTAAGAAAGTTCTGGAAGTATTAATTTTTATTTTTTTAACTTTCCCCTCTTGACATTTTTCTTATGATCACATTTGCGAGGCATTTTAGTTCTTATATATACATTTAATATATATGCATGCAGCTTCAGTATGTTTGTGACTGCAAAAAACAAAAACTGACGGACCAATTTTCACGCAATTTTCGCAAAATAATCTTTGTTCAATGTCATCAAAATCCTTCAGTAGCCCCGTTGCCACATTTAAAAACCTGTTTTTAGGTATTATTAGTTCAACAATTTGTTTTTTTTTTATATACGTCGGTAACACGAATGAAAAAAACAAGTTTTTAATTATTATAAGAAATTAGTATTTGACCCATGCATAAAAATAATATCATCAATTTATACCAATAAAATTAATGGTAATTTATCAGTTTGAGCCATATTTGTTTTTCCAAATTTTTTACCACGAGTTGTATATTCTGTATCACATACAGATCATTCGTTTTCGTATTTACACAGGTAAATAAGTATACAAAGTCGAGACAATTATATCCAATGAAATCTAGCTATAGCAAAGTACTTTGTTCGCTGGAATACTTTTAATCCTTTATTATTAATGTTAGCCTGAGCCACACCGAGAATCGTCCGTGATAGATATATAGAATGGAGGCGGAAATTCGAAATATTTTCGAAAATTATTGTATCAGTTGTTACAAACATAGAATAAGCGCATCTTAAAAAATAATTCTAATAGTATTAATGCTCGTTTTTTCAACCCTGCCAGCGAAATTTTTTCTCGTGTCCGCCTCTACGGGACATTCTACGTACAATATATTAATAATATAAAATAAAGCAGAATAATAAAAAAATAATAAATAAATAAATAATATGTTTATAAAAACGATCACTACTGCGTTATATAATCGACGTGTTAAAAAACCAGCCGGCTCGAGGTCGATAGTCTCTTTCATCCCTGCCATGAACCCGCCTTTGGACTGAAACACCCCGGACTGTGGTATCGAACTTTTTCTCACAACAACAACGACAACCAGAGGCGTAGAAATAGATTGTTAATGGGGGGGAGGGGTTCCACTTAAATTATTAGTTATAGGCTAACGTAAAAAAACTAAATACAAATATAGGTACTTTAATAGCGCTTTAATGTAGAAAAGGAACTTTCCGCACTTGCAGTAGACACAGGAAGAGTGGCTAAAATTTTTAGAAGATTATAATTGAGAGGAAAAAACTGTTTATCACACTTTTCCAATGTTTTAATTGCAATTTAACTCATTGAAGTCATCACTTATTTCTTCCAACTTTTTGGTCCATAATTGATAATCACACAACAGATTTTCAAGTTTTTCATTTACCATGTACATTTTATGGATTTCTGTCAATTTGTTTTTAGCATCATTCTTATTTTTCATAAATTTCGGAAGTAAGATCTGGAGGTTCCCGATCTTTTCGTGATGGTTAGAAAATCTGGCTGCTAGTTTGTTTAGCCCATGGTCAAGAAATGGATATAGTAAACATTTATTTTATAATATATTTCGTCTGTCTCTGCAGGATTATTGCCTCTGTTTTCTTATGTTTAACTAAAAAGTAATTTTTTTGTTTGCAGTATATTATATTGTATTTATTTTATTATTTTTTTTTTTTACAAGCAATTTTTTCCCGATTATTATTATTATATTGTGTGTTTCCTTTTTTTTTTCGTACACAGAACAGCGTGTTCTTCGGGCCGTGCGTGGCGTGCCCGATGATGCTGCTCGCGTCGTTCGGGCTGGGCTACGCGGAGGACGAGATCCCGGCGCTCGTACGGCTGGGCATGAACTTCAGCTACCTGCGGCACGGCGTCGAGGCGCTCGTCATGGCCGTGTACGGCAACGGCCGCGGCCGGCTCGAGTGTCCGCCCACCGAGGAGTACTGCGAGCTGCGCGACCCGTCCGCCCTGTTCAAGACGGTCGGCATGTCCGAGTCGACGTACTGGGGCTCGCTGAGCGCGCTGTGCGGCATGTTCCTCGCCTTCAAGGTCGCGTCCTACGTCATGCTCCGGCACCGGCTCAGCGCCAAGCCGTCGCTGCTGCTCAAGCTCGGCTTCGTCGGCCGGTTCATCAAGGCCAACTTCAACCTGCCCCGTTGACGCGCGGGCCCGTCCGCCCGCCCGCCCGTCCGCCCGCCAAACACGACGGACGGCGCCGAGCCCTGCGCGCACGCGCCGACGACGCCGTCGCTGTCCCGGCACGACGACGGTGCTGCGTGACGACGGTCGTCCGCGCGCGTCTCCCCTCGTCGCCCTCCCGCGTGTAAATACTATACGGACACGAGATTCCCGCCGCCGTGACGGCATTTCGACGATCGACGTGTACATAATATTATTATCGTCGCGTTAACGTGTTTAGTTATAGTTATGATAACTACGACGATGACGATGTTGTTCGCCTGTCCTCTGCGTACACGGGACAACAATTACGTACAACGGTCGTGCCATCGTCGCACTCGTGTAAATCGTACGGCGTTTGTGATACTCAATATATTATATTCTCCGCGCGTTCTCCTAATGTGTTAGGTGTTTTATTATTTTTTTTTTTGTCTCTCTGATTGTTGTCGGTGTCAACCCAAACGTTGATTTGTAATGTTATATAAACAATGTCGACGTACGACGACGATATAATAATAACGTGTTATACATATTTGCGTCGTTATTGTTTTGTATTACTATTTTTTTTTTTTTTTTTTATCATTATTATTAATATTTATACGTATCTCTCGGATACACGCGTGTGTGTACACTGATTACACGAATCGAGTGTTTGTAACATATTTTATAAATTATAATTATATACGTATATCATATGTTTAAAAATGTCACTTGTGTTGATTTGTTTGTGTGTGTGTGTGGGTGTGTGTGTGGGAAATAGACAATAACGTAAAACTAGGATTGTGCTATGGGGGGTTTTGACTTTTAAGTAAAATTTAAGTATACTTTTATTTTTTCACCTTAAAATCTATCTTGATAATATTTCAAAATGGTCTTCCAAATGGAGAATTAAAATCAATTCCGATAAGTCCTTTCATATCCCTTTCACACTAAGACAAGGCGTTCCATAATCAACTTCCAAAACAATCAAATCCCAACTACAACCCAAACCAAATATTTAGATGTAATATTAGGCAAACGTCTAACTTGGGGTCCACACCTAAAAGCTAAAAGAAAAGTTCTCAACGGTATACTCCACCTATTACGCCCAATTATCAAGTCCGAGATCTCAATCAGTAACAAACTACTAATATACAAATCAATGCTAAAACCCATATAGGCCTACGGGATCCAAATATGGGAATGTGCCAATCCTTCCCAAATACAAACCATTCAGTCCTTCCAGTCAATCTCACTGCGTCAAATAACATCTGCACCATGGTATGTCTCTAATCTCTCACTACACAGTTACCTAAAAATAGAAACAGTTCCTAACCTAACCTAACCTAACTACAGCTAAAAATTATTGTAAAAAATATCACACCAAATTAGCCAATCACACAAATCCACTAGTATTTAACCTAGCCAATGAATCCATCCCAGATTACCCTCACGTCGTCGATTGAAAAGAAATTGGTATCGTCATCTTTTGAATCACAACCTGTATTAATTTTTTTTAAATACTCAAGTCTGAGTGTATCCACACTGGTGGACTTCCCTCCTGACGTAATGTCATGTTGTTTTATCTATTTTAAAGTTATCAAATTTACTTATTGTACATAATAATATTGTAGATTGTAAGTATACTTGTGTTTAATAAAAAAAAAAAAAAAGTATCCATCTTTATTAGGTTTGTTGCTCAACGGTCATACTCTTTTTAATTATTATCGAAGAATCCGGTTCAGCGATGTTGTTTACACGAAATCGTAATATTTAACAATAGTTTCAATTGGGTATAATACTTCATTAGGTCATAATGTTTTTTAAAAAAAAAGCTAAAAGGACGTGGAAACCCAAATCTTTCCTGGCTACGTCACACAGTGTTCAGGAACACGTCTTTTAAGATGGACGATTTGATGGTTTATACGCGTATACACCATAGATTGTGTTTGCACGAGTAAAATCGGATAAACGAAAAAAATGGCCCTGGGCTTATACAGTGTTTGAAGGCTCTAATTGTTCATATGATATTTATTATCCGATTATTGTTGAATATTGCGTCTCCCATTTCGCATTGACATTCAAAGTAAGCAAAAAATAAAAATTAATGTAATCGAGTTTTTTATGGAACCATTTTTTCTATAGGAGTTCTTTTTAACCCATTTCGATCAGGCTTAAAACCCGACTTAAAACTCTAATCGTAAATGTGTATATTTACACTGTAAAACCGATTAATTCAATACATTCAATACACAATTATCATACACGAAATTTCTCGATGAACTAAATGCCACGCACTATCGGGTCACATTTCCTGCTCGAACGGTTTTTTTTTGTATTCCTACTACGCGCGCGTGACTTAAGATTTCAATATTACTAATTGTATATCTAATTTTATTGACCTGTATAAATTTTGCAATTTTATGCGGCGCAATGGTGTAGGTATATGTACATACCATATGTTTGCCACGCTGCCTGTATATAGAACAAAAACAGTGACAACGCGTAGCTATAATACAATAATAAAATAATAATTTTCTTTTTTTTTTTATATATAATAATATAATTTGTCGAATAACGACACCAGATGAATCGCGTGAATAAATGTTGAAAATATGAATAAAACAGACATCTCTCTAATACGACTTCGAGTTTAATAATTAATTATTATTAATTATTATAATAGTATGCAACAGTCGAACATAATATATTCCGTTGTATAACGCTATTGTCGTACGACTCGGTGCTTCGACAGTGCACGCGTTATGTAACCCACTATCATTTTCCGCTCTCTGACTTGACGTGTGTATATGTGTTATGCGTAGGTACTGTAGTTGTAGCTGTTCCTCGTGGTCAGTGCGTGTGTGAGTGTGTAGAGAGAGAGAGATTCGGCGGGATTCACTCGAGAGTTCTAGAAATTTTTTTTTTTTTAAGAGCGGAGAAACAATGAATATAATTTTTTAAATGCTATATTTTTCTTTGAGATATTTATTCATTTAATGAACAAAATTAAAATTAATAAAAGCTCATTTTATTACTCATTTAATCTAACATGCACAAAAGAATTCAAATCACAGTTGTTTAAAGAAAGACACATACTCAGGATGAACAAGAGAGTTCTCTCTCCTTGGCTTAACCTAACAACGTATAGATGAAAGTGGTGAAAACAGATTTTTTTCATAAGAACGTAGTTCTATTATAGCGTTTTAAATTGCACATGAAAAATAAAAATTAAATTTATGCAATAAACAAGGTTAAATCGTAACTGCAAGCATATTGTAAAAGACACACGGTACAACACAATATCCCATAATAGCTATGACTTTTTCATCGTGGATCGTTACGTATCTTCAAATAATAGTGCCTATATCTTGGTAGAAAAAAGTCGTGAACGGTGTGTAGTGTGTAGCCGTGTAGGTAAGTTTATTGCAACGATGTAATTTGAGAAAAGCTGCACATCGGTACAGAGTTCAACCCTGCCCACCGCAAATCAAACACGTGTTATTTTTATCATGGTTTGTATAAAGCACGGACGTATAAAATTTGTAAGCTGTAGTGCGTGTGGTTATAGAGTTCTGTGTTTTTTATTTTGTGAGCCGGTCATTTTAGTCTTGATGTGCTGATTAGTGCTGATGACGAATGTATCGCGTTATATTATTTTTTTTCTCGAGCAGTTTAGGACAAGTGAACGGTACACACGAACTGAGACTCGACGAGTTTCACGTGCCACCTGAAGGACGTGAAATGTAGTGGCGCTCCTAATTGTCTTAAAAAAAAAAAACGACGATGACAATATATTTAGGTGGTACATCATTTTTTTTTTTTAAATAACTACCCCATACGTTTCCTCGTTTCCCCCTAACCTTTCGTGTCCACAGATCCTTCACTACCATTGTCATACTTTTGACTTAAACGCCGTTGTTGGGTGGCCGTGTCTACTGCACGGTTTCCACCACCAACCCCATTAAACGTGACTAGCCGCTGTCATCCTTTGGAGCTTAAACGCCACTCGATTGAAATGATATTACATGCAGTGGTCTCTATCAATAAACAAATCGTGTTGTGCAATATTGATATTAAGTATTCACGAAATCGGGGAAGTCGCGGATTCGCGAACTCAGCACAGTCGATAGATAAAAGTTTAACCGTCTAGTCGTTCAATTGCGTTTCATATGGCACGCGCAACAAATCTATATTTATTTTATGCTTGCAAAAATAATTTGCAAAATAATAATTTGAACGTGAAATGCAAGTGCGTCGATAAATGCGCAATTGCAGTCTAGTGTGGATAATATAAATGATTTCAAATGCATTTCAAAGCAAAGGGTTGCAAAGGGTTTAAACAGTATGTTAAGGTAATTTAAAATACCTGCTCGCTCCACTCGTTCTAACACAACTTTTCGCATTCCATTTTCTCATTCAAACTACCAGTCTAACTCAACATTAATCCGTCTTATGCGTATTGCAAATGAATCGCCCTCACATTTTTATTAATTAAACCTGGTCATCTGACAATGCCATTATTTACATTATATATGATATTGTTTTTCTCTGCTATTAACCATGTAATGTATTTTCCTTTTTCTCCACGATAAAAGCCGTCTGGCGTTTATTTTTACAAATAAAAAAATAAAAATAAAATAAATAAAACATGTGTTTAAAACGTTTTAAACGAGTAATGTTTTTAAAGGTTTTAAACGTAAACTATTAAAACGTTTTATTTAAGATTTAAAAAAAAAACATTTTATCCTAGTAAATGTTTTGTAAATTTTGAGATGATTTGTATGAATTGATAAGAGTATTAATTGTTCGTAAAATAAATTTGTGAAATTTATGTCATTAAATTTTTTAAATTTTTTTTCATTTAAAATTTTAACTCATTATGTTACAAATTTAAAATACTAAAACTTACTATTTCAACTAATAATTACCTACTTGGACTAATGAATACATATATATATATATATAATGTTTAATAACATATATTCAATTTTGTTATTTGTTTTAGTATTTAAGTTTTAACTAACGAGGATTTTTGAATTTTGTTATGATAAACTTATACTTGCTCTTAGCCCTAAGGTAAAAAATTACTTCTCTGTTTAAAAAAAGCTGTTTATAGTTTAAACTATGTAACAAATAAAACATTTAAAATTAAAATAAAGTTTAAAACACTGTTTTAAACACGTTAAAAAAACATTACAAAAAAAACCGTTTTAAACAAAAAACTTAGTTTTATACGTTTAAAATATTTTTTTTAACTATTTTTTTTTTTTTTTTTTGCAACCCTGGGTACAATTAATCTCGATATTTTAATTATATTTGCATCGATATTTACAATTTATTTATTTATTTTCAACTTACAAACATACTACATTGGTACATATTATCACAATATATTTACTTATTCACATATTACGTAAGTTGATACCTACTCCCTGTAAGCAAAGCTTGTGGCGGAAGTAGGGAGTCTTTTACTAATATAATTTAATATTATATTATATATTTATATGTTATTTACTTATTTATGAATGAATATAAAGTGAGCACTTTTTTCAAATACGTAAGATTCGACTATATTGTGCTGAAGACAATATGCTTCGAAATTTTCAAAACATATGATATTACCTATAGGCTATATGTCATAATACGATTTGAATAATCTAATATAATTACTGTGGCTATGACAACAATGTACTTATAAAATATCAATGCATTCATTTACATTTTGAAAAGAGCTGATGTACTTTTATTTTATAGATATACAAATGAACCGTTCACCCTTACTTGACATTAATAAATAATCCAGGTAATTAATTAAGTGTGATTTCTTTTCGTATTATGTGCATTAATGTGGAAGATGCACGTGTACGTATATAATATACATAATAATAAATAAATTATTCAAATGTAAATCAAGCTATTTATTATTTCTATTAAATTATAGTTATGAACAGTGTAACGAGACCGTAAGTACCATATGCTTTGCAATTACATCACTTGAGCAGTTTGGGTAATCACCATTATAACGGTTCAGCTTTAGTACGTTCATATAATATACTCTCGTAAGTCGTAAGTCGCAACCGCGAGTGACTACGTGTCTAGACAACCGTGTACACAATGTAAGTATAGAGGCCCAACTTATTTCTTTTAGAACACCGGCAGTAGGTTGAAATGTTACGCGTGTTCAACAATATCGGTTTTTGGTGTACCAACTCACGAGTGTAATAGACTACTACGACTAAAATAATGTGGGTTTTCGGTCCAATGTGCTGAAACCAATGAAGAATGTATAGCGAAAAACTGGTCACGATGAAATTGTTTTAGTTAAAAATAAAAATGAGACCAATGTCAACAAAATCATGTTAAATTTTTTATAAATAAAAATTTTAAGTCGTATATATATCTTAAAAAAACTATAGGGTAAAAATAAAAAAATTAAGTGTACTAATATTCAGAAGTATTTTAGTAAATTATTCAAAATATAGGTACCATATATGATGTAAATAAAATAACTTTTTCTTTTTAATTTGAACTGACATGGTCACACAAAAAGTTAAATTAATGGTACACACAAGGACAAGTTATATTTAACTCACAATATTTCGATAAATTAAACGTTCGGTTTAATGAAAATAAAATAATTAACAATTTGTTTTGAATTTATTGAATACAAATATTAATATTTATTTTCATCCGTTCAGTTTATCCTAATAGCTCGACGTTCGTGATAATTACCGTAACATTAACTTCAGTTACAACAAAATTAATGTTTTATTATAGTTTAGGTACCAATAAAACACGTTTCATCATCAACGAACATTTTATTTATCATTTAATTGTTTAATAAAAGATCAGTGTCAAGACCATAATTGATTTTTCCAGGTCTTGTAATTTAAAACCAAAATGAATACGATGTAAAATTACTCAATGTCAATGTCACAATAGTTGTAACATAATGCTCAAAATTCAGACTTGCAATGGAAACGTTTGGAAATATTTTAGTATATACATGCGTTTCCTTGAAGAACGATAAAATCAAACAACCGAGGAAAATATGTATATTTCTGACGTACAAGACATAATTTTATGTATGGGCATAAATGGTATTATTAATGTACGAATAAACGAATCAATTTTTGAAACCTTGATTTTTCTTCAATTTATGATTTTTGTTTACGATGCATTCAAGGAAAGGAAAATAATAGAGCTACGCCGTAGTCTTTATGTTGTTGACGAAAAATAATTAGAATCACCAAATGCAAATTTAATGACAGATATTGATTGGCAAATATAAGTGAATACATATAACGAACACACAGTGGCCAATTTTAATAATTAATGTTGTTCTTTGGTTCTCGTCACGATATTGAACCGTAATACAGTATTCGCTCTAATATAATACTATGCAGTCAATATTCTCTTATAGCTATTTATGGATTTTTACTCTGCGAAACGATTTTTTTGTATTTCTGATCATCTGGTAACACAACATTATATGTGTTCAAATCTACTTTAAATACACGCAGTGTGAGCAATTCTTATTTTATCGGTGCTCGAGACTTTTTCGCACCCTCGGATCATAGAAGTATAAATGTACGTGTACGCCCCACATGTTAGACATACGCCAGAAAACTTTTTTTTTAATACTCTTAAATATGCGTTTATTTTTAATTAGATGTATTTATATAAAGACATTCTACTTTTACTAGACACGCTGTTTTTTCGAAACCGGAAATTTCGGCAGAATCGCTAAATCGCCGCTATAAGGCCACTGTATATATTAGTACTCATCATCATCATCATCATCTAAAAGCCTTGCTTTGTCGCGATAGCCATAAGTCTCTGTCATTTGCCATGTTTTTCAATTTTGAATAGGTTGTGACTTCCATGAGATGTTTGGGGTCTTGGAAATATGATGTTCTTGGGCGTCCTCTAGACCTTTTCCCCGAGATCTTCCCTTCAAAGATTAGTAAAAATTAGTACAATTTACTGAAAAATTACCAATGAAATGTAAATTTTTCTCATTTAATTTCTTTTAATGTGCTAATGAGAACTCGGTTGAGATCCTCGCGCAGTAAATAATGAAATCCACCGAATTCGGTCATCGTACGATGATGTGTATACACTAAACACTATATTCTAATGGTACGTATTTGGTTCGAAGTCCCTATTATTGATTTATTTTATTGAAAAATGTTCATATAAATAATTAAATATTTAAAACAAAAATGACCGAATTTGCAGTGAAAAACAAAAAAGTCTTGATGTAAATGCATTGAGTCCGAAACAAATACCTATTATTTAAAATTGCATCGTTTCGGCTTTAATTTAAAAATAATAAAAATTTATTTTATGCGATCGGTTAATAAAAAGTTAAGTGATAACAATAACGATATAAAATTTTCTTATAGACAGTTTCGCCAATGATGGCTCGACGGACGTACGCCCTTGAGTAAGCACCAAGGACGTTTGTGCGTTTATCTTCAATGTTTTGATTTTACAAGTATCTTCATTTAACCAATATTAAAAAAAAAATTAAGAAACATTTAACAAACACTGAGATTTCTTTTTTTAACTTTTCAAACTGTAAATTTTAATACAATGTATAATATGTTTGAAAATCTACCTAATACTTAGTACAATTATCTTAAAACGTGTATTTATTTATCAATACACATTTAGTGTACAGAGATCTTAATATGTACGGATGCACCTATGTTCGTAGGTGCTGTACGCCAGTACACAGAACTGAGCATATGCGTGATACGAGTGTGTTCGAATGAATGGTTGTAAAACTTGGCGGGCCAAATGAGTTTTGTCGCCGATAAAATATATACGACGTCATTTCGATTTTATTTACCAAACGATAGAAAACCATAATGTAAACTCATACATAAGTATTCCGTATCGGCTATGCATATGAATATGTTACGTTTTGAACAGACGCATAAGTCGTAGATTTAGCAAACACGTGGATTGACAACCGAGTTCAGGACTTATAGTAGGTACCTACTTGATATTGCACGCTGGTTATAGACTTCACGCTCAACAGCTAGTAGTAGTTCTTGTGTTTAAGATCGCAAGTTTGTCGCAGCCTTATAGGAAGCATAGCCAGCACAGGTAAATATTATTAATAGAACAAACAAAATACAATTTTAAATCTTTATAAAATATGTACACGATCATGAAGTCACTTAATCGTGTGCAATTTTCACAAATGACCCTTGACCGTGAAAAATAAAATGCTCATTTATATAAACAAGAATAGTATGATTATTCTTTATAATTTTAGTCAACAAATATAGACATGGAATTTATAATACGTTAATAATACTATAACAGTACCTATAAAATGTGTGTGTTTGTGTTTGCAATACTTAAAAAACATACATATTTTATGGTGTAATATTTGAATACCATCTCCATCATTTAGATATTGGTATAAATGGACAAATGAAACACAAATAATAACCGAGTATCAAAATACGTCATTTTCACAAACAAATAAGGATATGTTTATTATTGTTATGGATGTTAGAGGTATCAACATTTTAGATTACATATTTGGTCGATTTGTTGTTTAAAAAATATATTGCATTTAGTACTATTGTTATATTGTTTTTAGTATTAAATATTTGCCTCTTGTTAAAAATGAGTATGTTCGCTTGTAGAATGTCTGTATTATGTTCACTTGTAACTTTATCTTGAATATTTCTATAAAAGTGCTTGTTTACCAACCGATTCATCAGTGGCGTCATTTCAGTTTTTAAAAGGGGAAGGACAACAATTTGACCGGCCCATATAATTAAAAAAAACCGCTCGCTTCGCTCACTAACTACTGCTCATTTACATTACCTTCTATCTTCATGAAAATTACATTATTTAATATTGACCTTACATATTTTGTAAACGGAATATGACTAAGAGCTAATTGGTACCAATCCGCGATAAACGCGTTACATTGATTCAAATAGTATACAATATAAATAAAAACCCCAGCAAAGCCACCGTTAGATATCAGATATCTGTAGGTATATTTTTTATTACAATTTTCAACAGAAATTACAAAAAAATAATTTTATATTCTACACTATTTACTTTCATATATAGTCATGTTAATCTGTGCTCTATTTTGCATATGGGTAGATAATGGTGATAAAGTAATTGTTATCTTTAATTATGTTATTATCACAAAATATAGTTATACAAATAATTGATATTCCAGAACCCCAGACCCAGTTATTAATAATAAAAATTGATACTCTTGATAGCATTTATCTATTGGTTTCAATATTATTTTTCTTTTACAATTTTATATTCGCGATTCATTACTCTATCCGCAACTGCAGCCTACTGTGCCGCGAGACTTAGACTATGATAGCATAATTAATAATAATTTACATTTTACTTATTGATATAAGCATAAATATCAGCGGACCATCCCCAGTTCCGGTTCGTTGTTTGTGAGACACCGGTCCGCTGTTTACAGTGGTAAGTCAAAGCCCACCCTACCCGCTCAAATGACGCCACTGCGATTCATACATTAAGTAATTAGTAAAAATGTACATTACATAATATATCCAAAAAAATATGCTCTCCTGTTTTCCGCAAATGTATATCTTAAAGGTCCGCTCAAACCGAAGCGGCATAGCGACAACGAAATTTAATATCCATACGTTTTAATACGAGCGCACTCACTATCGCGAAATAATACCGCGGCGAAAATGTTACCGTAAGATTGAGCGCGATATTTTTATTTTTCGCTGAAGAAACTATATTTTTCGATTACCGCTACGATAATCAATTGTAAATTCCCAACTATGAGTCATATACATTTTATTATTAATATATTAATATCTATAAAAAGCTTATCATTACATTGTATGATATTGTATTTTGACTTTATATTCAAACACATAATATCATCTATTCATCGTAATCGTACACTTTGCAGTTTACACCTTGCAGTTAAATCTAACGTCGTGGTGTTTGAATTTATGAACGATTCTCTTGTTTAAAATTTATTATTAATATTTTATATATCATATTTTATTATGGTGAAAATGACCAATAAAGTTTAACAGTTAATAGCTATTGTTAATGAATATCCCATCATATAGAATATGACACTTCCGGAATTCAAGGATACAAGGAAAAACGATTATAATATTTGGGATCACGAAATAAGTGTTGAAATGATCGGTGAAAGCGATAAGTAAAAATATAATAATTACTAAAATACATTATGTACGCACATGGGTGTCACAATGTCACCTAGTGATTTTCGGCGAAATATTTCGCTCCGGTTAGGTTAGATCGGCGGTATTTAAAAAGCGATAAAATACCGCTGAAGTTACCGCCACCGCTACCGCTTCGGTTTGAGCGGACCTTAAAGCAGAAATGCCATATCTGAAACACCTCACCGCACTCACTTGCTGAGCTTGATATTTGAATGTTTTATAACAGTTTTCAGTAATGTATTTGCCAATTTCCCATCGGTCGTTTTAACTATGTAATCGTAATTGATTGATTGTATTTGATTTTTATGCTTTGTCGATATCACATTGTTTGCCGCGTTAAAGATAGAATATCCCGACGGATCTTAAGTACACGCCACACTCAGGAAGAAACTGCCGGAAGACTGAGTGAAAATGGTGAAATTTTCCGTAAATGACACTTTTACTAAATCGATTTTAGTTCATAACTTTAGTCATAAACAGGAGTGGAAATTCGGTGTAAAAACTAGAGGGGGCTAGATTTTTTATGCTCATAAGACCTATACCGACCAAAGCCACTCGCTTCACTTACGGCTATAAATCAATTGATTTTTAAATTATTTACATTTAATACTTAGTAGTTTAGTACCTACCTTTTTTGGATTTTTTTTTTTTTTTAAATACAATAATTTGAAAAAATAACAATTAAATAAACTCTTTATACATAATACTATTAAATATATAAAAAAAATAAACTAATTGCCTTCATTATTTTTTTGTAAAAAATAAATTTAAAAAACTCAAAATAGTTATATAAGTACTCAGAACTCAATCACTTCAATATAAACATCGGTTTTTAGTTGAAAACCCATCAACCATTTCCTGATCTTTTATCATTATAGTCAAATATTTTTCAATTCTCAATATAGAAAGCTCATTAGGAGGACTAAGACCTCTACTTTAAACTTTTAGGAGGCTTAGACCCCTGAAGTACCCCCCAACTTCCGCGTATGGTCATAACTCAAGAGTAATATTTTTGAAAACTTGAAATTTTCACCATGTATTTAATGACATATGACAACATACTTAACGAATGTTTCAAAAAAAAAAAAAAAATTGACAACTTTTGAGCTAAAAATAGACTTTTATAAATATCTCGTATTTTTAAATTTATCTTTAATACAATATGTGGTATTTAACAAGGAGTTTTGATTTGTAAATTTCTCGTCAGCCGTTTTAATAATGTAATCGTATTTTAGTGACTAGAATTAATATTTACGTTTTTTGGATATCAAGTTGTTTGCCGTGTTATAGATAGAAAATCTCGACGAACCTCGAAAAATATGATGTCGAAGAAGCCCTACTATATTATATTCATGTTTAAAATGGCAATAATATACGATTTTATTACAATAAATACATTTTATCTATGCAATAATTACAAAGAAATATGATTCATAAACTACGTTTAATAATTGGAACCAGGATATGCTAAAAAAAACGATTTACAGAAAACCTTGGGATGTATCCTAAAAAATTATGGCAAAAAATAACAAAAGTGGTATTTGAATATAAATTAAATTCACTTTGAATTCATTAAATTTGATATTTTATATACAAACTGCCAAAAAATGGTAAAATTATTTTTAAAGTTCCGTATCATTCAAATAAATCTGGTTAATAGATATAAGGCCTAAAAACGCTCAAAATGTTTAAAAATGTTATTCCATCAAATAATGTCATAAATTATTGATGAGCGTTTCAACTTTCAAGTATTTTAAAACATTTGCAGGTTAACTGTGTACAGTTACATTAAAATATAAGTAAATTCATTCGCTATATAAAGATTAAACATTATGCGCTATGTTTTTTGAGAAGTGCATATTAAAATGTGTTATCTGAAAATCAAGGAATACACTATTTTTGGAATAAATATAGCACCCCGTATATTTTACATGTTTAATAATAATAATAGATAATAATATAAAAGTAATATTCACATTTCAAGGGTACTTACTTGAAAAATTATTTTATTATTGCATAATTAACATGACTATGCAAATATTTTATATTATTTATTAATGTATACAACATTGTTATACTAACTTCTTAGCGAATCTAATTGTAAGTTTACTCATTCATTTTTAGATAAACTAACATAAAAATAAAGCAATTATGATATTATACAAAATCTATTTTCCTCGTGGACGATTAACATTGGTGAAAATCATACCACACCTTTAAATTAACGAACTATTTTATTTTTTATTTTAAATAATAACAAAATAACTAAAACGGGTACAACATAAAAAATTTTATCATTTTTTCGCAACTATTTCACCAGAAAAATATGAGTAATAGTTATATTTAGGTAAAAGTACGAATTCCGATGAAACTTATTAAATTAGGATTTATTACCAGTATTAATACTTTAACTGTAACATATGCAATAGTTGTATAGAAATTTAGATAACTGTTTACACCTCAAGACTTGTAGGAGAAAAAATTATAAATTTTTAAAACTAAAAATTGCAACTCTATATTTTGGAATCTAAAAAATAAAAACTTAACGTTCTTTTACATTAAAATCAATGAAAATCATACAGTGCCGTAGCTGAAACTCTGTCGAGGGGGGGGAGGTCAAACTTCAAAATATCGCAGAGTTCCTTCGTCATAAATAAGTCAGCAGTTTCAACATGTTTATAATAAAATATATGTAAAATTAAATTAATATTGGTTTACTGAAATTTTCTGGATTAAACATTTTACAACAAATTATAAATATTTATATCTATTTTCAATAAAAAAATAGAAAATTATTATAGTAAAAACATTACAAATAAATATTCAAATAGAACAATTTTTCTTTTTTTTCGTTGACAAATCTAGCTATGATAATAGTTATAAATCTTTATTTTACAATTAAAGTTTAAACAATTCACAGCTAATACGAATGAAACAATTAATAATATAAAGCAAATGTACGAGCGTTTATATTATTTGTATAAAGTGAACACTTCTAGTAAACTTTGCTGATAACAGTCAAGAAAACAGAATGATCTTGTCAACAGGACTTAATACTTAATATATGACTTTATTATTATTAACTCTGGTTCCGGATTTCGGATTCACTGATGATTATATGAGTACCATTTATAGACGACGACATGGAGTAATATAGAGCAAAAAGTATTATTCTATGGGCCATGGTTAAGGCAAATATGACCATATTGTATCATTATCATTTATCACTACATCCTATTTAGAAATGTTGATTAAAAATATACCCGATGGATAATAAGTTATGAAAACCATGACGCTAGCTAATATATACAATTTTTACCTATAGGTTATATCACCTCTAAAAAATCCAAGGGAGGGGTGATCTGCATATCGCCCCCTCCCCTCATATACACCACTGACATAACATGTGTTTAATAATCTTCATAAAAAATGAAATGTATTAAGAGGATAGGAAGCGGTATGTTTTATTAACGTTTTAGACCCAAAAGCCTTACACAATTTAGATTTTAGACTATTTATAATTGTCTGATTTCACTTTTGTAAAAAGCCATGAGTTGATCGGCTTTTCACTATGTATTGTTGGAAATCGATTTTTGACTTTTTGACTTTTTTACGGGGGAATTATTTCGTTTCATTATTAAAAAATTTGCAAATTTACCGCGTTATAATTTATAATTAGTATTTACAACATCACGTTTTAAGACCCTCAGTAAATCAACGTGAGGTAAAGGTACCGGATTTTTATTTAATGAAATATACAATATTCAAATACATATAACAAACACAACAAAGACAAATACATTCATAAGATTTCAAACAACGAAAAATTTTAAATCTAAACTACCAAAATACTAAATATTTATTGTAAAAAAACAGACTATTTTCAAATAGGTAATTCATTTAATTTTGCATTTTATGTTTTCAATACGCATTTACAAATCAACAGTACAACACACGTCTGTATGGGTGAAATTTTAGAAAATAAATACCATTGCATTAAAGGTTTTACTTTTACATAACAATGCGCAAGTGATAAAGTCCATGAAATGCGTTAAGTTTGAATACACCCGAAAATACCGTGCCAATAATAAGCGTGTTGGACACTATTAAATTAGGTAGCGATATGTGATTACCCAATAAATAATTAACGTCATTAAATCTCTACGCCCGTCTTCTTTTGTACATGTTTTTCGTAAATTGTAGGTCACACATAATATATCATATTATTATATTGTTTTTGGGAAAATGAAAGTTTATACAGACGGTTTTCTCCGACTTAATGACTCATAGCTGCTCTTAAATATGTACTTAATTAATGACATCTTATCGTATGTATACTGTTTTAGAATAGTCAATTACACTGGCATGTAAATGTATTGTTATTTGTTCGACACGCACATAATACAGATTGGTGTCACGATTAATCGTATTTACGTTTTTTTAAGTTCAAGATGATCCACTTGAGAGTTATTCCGTCTCCGGTATAGTGAATGCACCTTTCGATTGGATACTTCAGTCAGACTCGCTGTAAACCTACCGCACATCGTGTTGAGTCGAGACGTCGAGTACAACATTCGACGTGTTACCGACCGATTCATTCGAAATGTCATCGAACGTGAGGTGCATTGTACTCGAACCCCCTGCCCCTCACCCACACGCCCACCCTGGAATAGCCTAAAGTTTTGAATCACATCTACGTAATCAGTTCGCTTTCTCGGCCATCAAAGCGAGAATCTGCATTGAAGTCAAGACAATTTTATTCTGTGTCGTTGATCATTGTTGTTTTCGTTATTACATTGAATATTCGCTTTGAATATGTAGTTATTATATATTTTGTCGATAGCTAAAAATGACTAAAATAATATTCTCCAATAGACCGTTATATGTGTCTCATATGGAAGCTGTTGAACTTTTACATAACATCTTGCGAAATATTTTTCTGGTTCTAAGACTCCCTCCCCCGATCTAAGAACCCCTCCTTTCGTGATTACGCCACTGATTATTTTATTTCAATCCGATGTGATCTTATATTTATAACAATTCAATTTTTTTTGTTTAAATTATTAAACGATCGTATAATTATATTACCTACTTATGTGAACCATAAAAAAATATAATGAAAAAGTATTGAAGAAAAGATAAAAATAATAAAATACATACAGTGTTTATTATATTTTATGAAACATTTATTTTTAACGTCATTATGTAGTGATTATTACTAATGACTAATTAGGCAGTAATTACTACAGTAATTACTCATTAAGTGTTATTAATCTAGTGTATTAAGTACTCGTATAATAATCAAGTGAATATTTAATTTAAAGTTTGAACTTCACCGGTTTGTCTCTCACCAACGATTCAAAACTGAAACATCTATTTTTTATAATCGTCTTTCAAACATTATATTTTTGAAAAAAAAGTTCATCGAAACATCAAAGACCGTTAAATATCGTTCACAAATTTTTACCGATTTTACTCACACAGGAGACTGCGGAAGATTAATTATTTTTCGAAAACATGGTTTTATAAATAAGATCCGTTTCGATAAGAGTTCTGTAAAAGAAAAAAATCTCTTAAGAAACTCGAATAAATATAGGAGTTTTTTTTTTGAGTTTTCGAGAGCACAACTAGACTCCGATCTACAATTAAAATCCAGCGGTGCATCATAATATTATACATTTCATAACTCGTTACTGATACCGGCTGTGTAACTGTGCAAGTTTTCTCGCCGACGTAGCCTATTAAATAACCAATAAAGATAATAAACAATGTACCTATTACATAAAAGCATTGAGCTATTATATACATGGCGTGTATTTTTATAGAGTTGTCCCGAGCAGACAACGCTAGATCAATTAATTCAGAATTTGAGACTGATCTGAAACAACGTTAAAGAAAACAAAAGCGAAATAAATTTAATATTTTATCCGTAGGTCATTGTAATATTCTATAAATTCAACTATTCAAGTATTTATAATAAAACAATATAAACAATTTTTTTTTAAATTATTATTGTTCATTAGGTTTATTTGTTATAAACAATTTGTATAATTATTAATAAATAATGACGGTGACTTAGAAAAAAACAACCATAAAATTAAATTTAAAAGTACAGTGATTATTTTTTTTTTTTTTACTTGAAAACACTTTTTTATACACTTTACTGTGTCGAAAAGTTTCATCCGGTGCGCCGTAACTCCGCACGGATCGTTGCCATTTTATAATATATCACCTTAACTCCGCATACAAGGTTTTTTTTTCGACACCTTAACTCCACATACGAAGTTTTTTTTCAACGCCCTAACTCCGCATACAAGATTTTTTTTAACACTGTAACTCCGCACATAATTTTTTTTAACGTTTACATATAAAATACAATACATGTTATTAAAGTTAAATAAAAATAATATTAGACTGCAGGTAATACACGGTAATTATAAAATATAAAATTAATAATAATTAATGCATACAAAAAAATAAAATATTATTAAACGAAGCCAAACTTTTCACAAAACTATATCTATCTATTTGGTTGTTATTATATAATTCGATTTTTTTATTTATAAATTGTATATTATTTTTTTGTTTACTTCTAATCATCCTACTTTCGTTATTATCGGCATAATTCATTCTTATATAAGAATCCGTCTGCATAGCTAATAAATGTTTAATGAATACAGCAATATTTGGATGTGCTGATGTAAATAAATCACCAAATTTGGCGTGAAAAGACTCACAGCTGTTTGTAGTTCTCTCCAACGTCACTTCTTTTTTGGCCCAAATACTGGGTGGAAATGTTGCATCGTTTGTTATGTATGTTTTTTCTAAGTATGTAATAATTTTTTTAATTCGTGCATCTTTGGGTTGGTCATTTTTAAAGTCATTATCAAAACATGGTTCAACTTCATTAGGATCCAGATACATAAGACCAAATAATTGTCTAAGCCACTTTCCTATGTCGGATTCTTTGTTTTTATATTCTTAGACAAGACCAACTGCTTGTATTCGTCTCCACCTATTAACAAATTAAAAATAATTAATAAGTATAAGTTATACCTATAAATATATTATCTATACGTACCATGATTGACTAAGATGAAAACGGCAGCCAATTATATTTATATTAGGAAATATATCTTTCACACTTGAATGAATTGCTGTTTCAAAATCGATCACTAATGTTGTTGGCTGCAAACATTTGTTTAATGATGAGCATTTTTCTTGAAGTATTTCCCAAATGGCTAGATATGTATCATTATTTTTATTTGAAAGCAAACAGAACACAACTGGTACACATACTCCATTACGATATGCATGAATACTGAATAATTGATGAAAACATTTCGTACAGTATTTAAATGTACCGTCAACGTATAAGGTCTGAGAATCACAAATAAAATTTAAATTTGAATCGCATGAAAATATAATTATATGATCTTATGGGTCATTTGTTATAATAAAATATTCGTCCTTTACTGTTTTCGGCTTAGTGTTATTTATATATTCATGTACTTCAGAAATTGATTTTGGAAGCTTCGGTAAATTTCGTATGCGTTCACGAGAAATGCTATCTCTTATTAATTTTGTGTCTTTACATGTTAAAGTTGACGCTGCTACTGCATTAGTAGCTATTTCAAGTTTTATTAACTTGGAGGGACGATCATTAATATAATCAAGTCCCTTTCGTTTTATACCATTACTAATTGTTTGTCGAACAATAATATTGGTCTCGATATTTACGTGTTCATGTGTACCTGATTCTCTCGAAAAATTATTATCGACGCCAATTGTGTATAATTTTGCTTTACATGTTTTTTGTATGCACTTCCATCCAGTTTCGCCTGATTTTAATTCAGTATACTTGGAATATTTATAATTATTTTTCACTAACAGCACATTTTTTCGTTGACTGTATATAAAACTTATTTCACTTGCCATTTTTAAATGTATAAGTAAAACTTTATAAAATAAATTTGAAATCTAAACCTGATAGACAACTGATCAGTGATCACTGTCAATTCGGAGTGAATGCGGAGTTACGGTGCGTTCGTTTTTTCAACCGTGCGGAGATACGGTGCGTTTGTATTTTCGACCGTGCGGAGATACGGTGCATGCGGAGTTACGGATTCACAAAATATTTTTATTCATGCGGAGCGGTGGTGCGTCCGTTTCATTCGGCAACTCTATAGAGATCGGAAATCACCTGTAGAATTCAGCTGATACTTTAAGAATTCATTTTTCTCTCTTCTCAATAGTTATTCCAAACATGAGGGAAAACTACCAAAAAAGCCGGGTAAAAACGGTAAAATTTTCCGCAAATGTAACTCACTAAATCGATTTTAGTTATTTAGTCATAAATTCAAAATTAATGTTATTAAAAATTTGAAATTTCCATCATATATCAAAATATATCATTGACACATTGTCACATTCTTGAACATTTTCTGGGTAAAATAGAACTTTGAAAATACCTCGTTTTTTAAACAGTCTGTTTCTAATATAATGACGAATATTTGATGAAAAATCGTGAAAATGTAATATGACTTAAAAAATTAACTTTACTGAAAAAATCTCAAAAATCGTTACTCAGAAATTTTTGATAAGTGCTTAACTAAATTCGTAAACTAGTTTTACGGATTGACTGTTTTACGACAATTTTGCACTTAATATGTGTATGAAAATGGTTAAAAATACGAACTTTACTATTCATTTTATATTTTTATAGTAAAAAAACTAATCATATAATATATTTTACTTTATTTCGAATATTTATTTGATATAATTTCTGGAACACTATTGTTGAATCAATATAATATACATAAACCCTGATCAATATATTTTAAATATCAATTATCAATATGGCATTTTTTTATGTGTAAAACAACAATTTCCTTCACATTTATAGAGACTTGGGTATGACTTTCTGTTTATTTAACTGGTATGGTTAAAAATCATCAAAATAATCGCTCGAGGACGACTTGACTGATTTGGCAAAGGATTGTATACAAGAACATTTTTGAAAAAATCTATAGGGAAAGACAGAAATTGGAATCGACTATTGATAATAATAAACTCCTGTACGTTCGCAACCGTGAAATTCCAAAACTACTGGACCAATTTTTATGCAGTTTTTCGCAAAATGATTCGCGTTGTCCGTAAAACGTTTGAGGTCGTTGAAATCCTTCGATAGCCCCACCACCACACCCAAAAACCGGTTCTTAAGAATTTCTGGTACGAAAAAAAAACTGTATTGTTGTTGTTAATTTGTGAGTTACCTTGGAAACCCGGATAAAAGAATTAGTATTCAATCTTCACATAAAAGTAATATCATCAATTTAAACCAATACAGATAAAAGTTTCTCATCAATATGAGCCATCTTTCGTTTTTCCGCGATTTCCTAAAAAAGTATTGTAGATTCTAGATCACATACAGATCACCCATTTTTGTATTTACAGAGGTAAATTTTTATTTGAGTATTTTTATATACAGACAAACCAATGATATATAAAGACTCCTATAGAAATAGCAAAGCATTTCCGGGTCAACATTGCCGAATCAAGGTGTATTTTAATTTTTATGTTGTCGTATTCTTCAATGAATCGTATTACATGTAATAGAAAACTGGAATTGATTTACTGCGTTTTCTGAAAATAATAATCATGATTCCAAGAGTTATTCGTTGATATTCTGCACAATGAAAATTGTTTCAATTTTTTGAAGTGAATGAGGGCTTAAATTAATTTAAATGTTGATGTACCTAGCTCAATACCGGGTGGTTCAGCTGTAAATTCAGTGTTAGAAGTAAAAGTAAAGTAAAATAAAGTCGAGTGTTAATTGCTCTAGTTTCTGTAAGTATATATTTTATGTATATTTGTGTTTGTTCGAATGCTATACATTTTTTCTAAAACGGCTCTAATGATATAACGATACACGGGTATTGAGTATTGACTTATTATTATTTTGTTTTTTTTTTTTTATGGTACCAACTTTATTTTTTTAAACTTCACTGCCTAATTAGTATATTTATTTAATACATTTTAATAAAAAGGTTTTTTTCTGCTATGAGTTGTAAAGTTACGCCCTGTAAACGACGTATGTAAAACGTTTTGGGAAATCGACCCAAATGAATAACGTCTCTTGTGTCGGCGTCCGGTTGCGAGAAGGTGAGGATAGAACCATTAACGGACGCACTACAACGTTAGAACATCAACCGTTATCGGGCAGGCGATTTAAGCGGCCCATGCACGTTCAATAATATTGATCAATATTTGATATTGTCAATAATATTGATCGTGTATTGGCAGTATTGAAGGATTGATCAATAATATTGAACAAATATAAAATATTTGATTTTTATTGACGCACTATCAATAATATTGTGCATTGTATTTTGTTTTTTTATTAATGGAGTAACTAAAGTTAAAAGTTCGTCATAGCATGACTCGTTCATTCTAAAAAAAATTCGATAGTCTTCAGGCTGGTTTAATAGTAGCTCAGATAACAGATTTCACAATCATACTTATTTCGCTTTTGCAACCACTCTTTAGGCCCAACACACCTCTACTTCCGTTTTTTCTTCCTATTATCGAGAAAAAAAATAGCTGGAGCAAGAGCTATTGTAGTATTATCTAAATTATCAGACATAATTTGTTTATAATTAAAATCCATAAATTGTTCAAAGCGAATTTAAATCTGATTTACTATGTGATAACGGACCTGGTTATTTGATAATGATATTATGTTTAATCATTTTTCAATAATATTGATACGTTGATGGTCATCGTCAATGTTCGTCAATATTTTTTCAACAATATTGATACGTTGATGGGCCGCTTTATATCAACCTTTTAATGGCGACAGAGGACCGTGCGGGCGAAAGAGGCCCTCCGTCAGTACAGCGGCGGCGGCGACCCGAGTGAATCTCCGGGCGATTACCGTTGTACACCAGTGCCGGTGTACCAGTAAAATCTTACCCCCGGATAATCTTACGGGGGGGGGGGTACGATTTTCCTAGGATAATTTTACCCTCAAAAGGGGGTATGATTATCCTAGGAAAATCTTACCGGGAGTACAATTCTCTTAGGAAAATCTTACCCCCCCCGGTAAAATTATCCTGGGGGTAAGATTATCCTATTACACCGGGACGGTCGCGCATTTGGACCGACTGTCCGACCCGGAGGGCGGAGCCTTTCAGCGTGACCGGTTGTTAGGTTAGTGTAGCCAGTGCAGACACGAACAACGCGTCGGCCGCAAGGTGTGCCGAAAGATCACTTCTGTGACAAAAATCCCAGTCGATCGAGACCTCGAGAGGATTTTTTTCCACCGACCGACGGTTGAAACATTGTTAATATTGAACAATAGTTATTAATTATTATTATTTTTCGCCATAAACGTTGTATTGAACCGCGTTCAGACCAAAGTGACATTGTGGGCAACATACAATTTTCACATTGTTGACAGCGAAATCATCTAAATGTTTCTAAAAAAAAGTCGCTAATTTTATTGTTTTCGACTTTGTTGGTGACAAAATGTCATTTCCACATCACGGGCGGTAAAGATCAAAAAGAATATTGAGCAACAATGTTGGAAACTGATTTTTTTTTTCATTGTACTTAAAATAATTATTGTTCAAACTGCTGCAAAATACTACGATCTCCTAGTTGAACATCTCGCTAAACACTAACACGTGGTCAATACTGTTTCTTTGATCTGGACGTACCAGTTTTTCCACATTATTGACAAATATTGTTAGAAACATGGCCCAAATTGTATTTACAACAAAATTGCCCACATTATGCTTTGGTCTGGACGCGACATGATATATACATAATATTATATCGTCCCCGTTCACCCAAAACACGTTACCAGTCACTCTTCATTAAATTTAAATTAGTCGTAATAAAACATTTCAACTTCCAAACTTCATATTATTACCATTGATTATAGATAACATACGTATATGTACTATCTATAATCGATGATATTACTTGTAAACAAAAATACAAAAATATTTTGTTTAATTAAACTGTTTTAAGTTTATATATAGTAATTTTAAAGAGCTCATTGTCAAAAATTATATCATCGGACTTCATGCGTTCTAAAAGAACGGAAACGATAGATACAATCGAGTGATATATCATTTAATGAGTCAACCCGAAACTTGATTAATTGTATCACGAGAACTACATGCGAAAGAAGCTTTTTCGAAATGCTCAAGGTTAAGACATAACTATTTGTGTACATACCTATATGATACAAAATACATTCAATAATTCTTCAATTTTACACATCGACGAAGGCATCGAGAGCGTTGTAAAAATATATATATTCTATTTAGATAAAAAAAAAATATTTATTGTATGATACAATAATTAATTGTAATGTGTACAAATTATTAATGTATTTTAAGTATATTAGGATTGAATGGTGTGCATTTTTTAACGGCTTGTTTTGTAAAAGACAATTTTAAGACCATCTAAAATTCAACCATAACTCCGTCCATATGCGACCAGTCCTATTGATATCCAAACGTGCGCGTAAGTGAATCGCACTGTGTTTGATTTTATAAAAACAAAAACAAAATTAAATTAACGGACTTTTCTTTTTTTTTTTTTTTGTACATAACGTGAAAATACGAACAGTCGGTGTGAGTATTCGCACAGAACTAGAGGTGGGTCGGTCGCGACTGACTGAATCAAAATGAACGAATCATTCAAGTGACCGAATCGCGACCAAATGATGTACCAAAAAGTATTCGGTCTTTCGGTCAAATCGGTCTTTCGGTCAAATCGATCTTTAGGTCGTATGACGGTTTTCAATGAAACTTTTCTTTCAGACGGAATCGGATCGGATCGAGTTGAATGAAATGTATTATTTAACACACTGTTAAGGACGTAGGTCACACTTACGAGTGATAATTATCACGATTTATGATAACATTATAACAATCATGGCGTTTTACTACAAACAGTACAAAATACAATCTACAACACTATATTATAATCAATCTCAGTCGCTCATTGACAGATTCATAAGAAAATTGATTCACCTAACGATGAGAACCATATTTGATTCTAGACCGAAATGACCGAAATGACTGATATGACCGAATCATTTGACCGAATCACAAGACTGATCCGATTCGAATGATTCGAATCATTCAGACGACCGAAAATTCCCACCTCTACACAGAACAACTGAAGACTGGACGACCAATTGCGCTCTTAAAAATAACAATGATAATACATAGATATTTTAAAACCAAACAAAAACATATTGATAACAATAAAAAAAAAAATGAAAAAGCCCATCGCTATCTTGTCGCAATAGCGTAGAAGTAGATATATTCTATTCTATGGTTGCTGTTGGCATTGCTGTCTATTGGTTGCCACCATAGACACAATAATTATATTATGTCATTATGTATCTATTATGTATTTATGTCTATGATTGCCACAGACGCCACGGCGACGTTCAAAAAATAACACGCTCGTATAATACAATAAAAATATAGTAACATGATATCAAATATAATTATATGCGCAATAAAAATGCGTTATAGCTTAACTACATAATATGCGATTCATCGATATATGAAAAAAAATAACGTCACTAAATTAACAAATTTCGGTAGAATGATAGTGCTGGGAGTTCGACCTTCGTCATTTCGATCTTCGAACAAAAAAATAGTGACGACTCTACAGCATTTCAAAAAAAAAAAATTTGTTAAAATATTAAGCGACTATCGCCGTTATTTTTCGATTTATGGCTAAATATAAAAAATTAATTTTTTGAAAACTCCGTAGATACGAGTACATAACAAATTTTACCATTTGAACTTAATTTTCAGGTAGTTTTCCCTAACTCTTGGAAAAACTATCGAGAATAGAGAAAAGTGTATTTTCTAAAGAATCAATTAGATGACATCTCTGATCTATACTCTATAGAGATGCTGGATGAAAATTTTGAACTATTTTATTACTCAAAAAAGTGATTATGTGCATAAGTAAAACAAACAAAAAACAAGTAAATAAACACATAATTGTAAAATCAATAATACACCAATACATATTCTTCGTAAATCGTTTCATCAGGAATGTAAAACAATAATAACAGTGAAAATGAAAATCCCATCGCTGCGTTGTCGTGGTGACGAAGTAGAGTATAGGTACTTCATTCTATGGCAGTGCCGTTGCTATCTTGCGTTTTCGTAGACACCGCGACAACGTTCAAAAATAACATGCTCGAATATGTTGATAAAATAGTAACGTAATATGAAATATAATTCTACAAATTAGAATATAATTTTACGCGCATTAAAAACGCATTAGAACTTAAACATTTTTCTATGAAACATGCGATTTATCGATGTGTAATAAAGAAAAGTATATAACTTCAGTGAGTAAATAAAATCTTGTAAGATGACCCTGGTGAAAGGTCTTCCTTCGTCTCTTCGATCTTCGTACTAGATAATGGTGACGGATGTAGGTATCTATTGAGTTTTAAAGAGAGATCAATCATTTCTTCCATGAAAAGATTCTCTGCAAAATTTCAGCGAAATACTTACTGTTTTTAGTCTTATTATTAAAAGGGGTTTTTTTTATCAAAACTTTATGAAATTTTTATCCTATACGCGATGGAAATTTTTTTTATCAAATTATTTAAAATATGATTTTCTCATATTTCTCATCCCTTTTATACCAGTGATATCCAATGGATCCATGGTGTCTAAAATTTTATTTTCACCTTCGTAATAATTTAATTTAAAACAATATTTAGCTTACGAATGAAAAACTGAATATAGTAAATTTAATTTTGTTTAGTATCCACTTTAGTCAAAGTGTTGTACGATTATTTTTACAAAATTATTTTCGTAACTTTAAATGTATTTAAAATGTTTTTCTTTGATAATATCAACTGTTTTGTTTATTTTATTGCATATTTTTAATAGCTATCGTTTAAAATACGAGGAGACAAGGAAAGCAATTCATCAGTGGTCCTTGGTGCAGGTTGAACATTTTACAAAGATCCGTGACTCGAGTCAAGTTGGGAACCACTGTTTTATTCCAATGTAAAAAAAACGGTTTTGCGATAAATTTAAACATGAATCGTGTCTATGAAATTCAAGCCCAACAATCATTTGAGAGTAAATTATAACATACGATCGCTTTCGCCTTCTTCGACAGTTCCTTACTTCTAAAAATATTAAACTACTTACTAAATTACTGCTGTACAAACTGCTATTCAGACCCATCTGGTCCTACGGTTTGCGACTATGGGGCTCAGCCAAAGTATCAAATACAAACCGTATATATTTCAATCCAAAGCCCTTCGCGTCATCTATAAAACTCCCTTCTATGTTTCAAATAATACCCTCCATTCTGATTTCAATATACCCACCATCACTGAACTAGCCACACTCCACAATAAACGATTCAATAAAAATGTATAACATCTTTTCAATTCCCTTATCGTCCAACTATCATCTGAAATTATTCCAGGAAATTCCCGCAAAAGACTAAAAAGACAACGGTGTCGTGACCTGCCTAAATAATATCAAAAAATAAAAAAATAAATGTATCACTACAACTGTGATCTTGTTACTTCTTAGGTATAACTATTATGTATTTGTACTATCATTAATATTATTAATATATTAGGATTATAACCATAAATTAAATTCATGTTAAAGTACCTCCGATGGGAGGCCTCTTTCCTCCGTCTATTCTGTCTGTTTTGTACACTATTTTCACCAATTAAGCTTATTGTTCAACATTTGTAAAAGATAGCATAATATAAAATTTTGTTAAAAAAAATAAATAAAAATATTATTACATGCAACAAAAAAAAAAAAAAAAAAAAACAGGAATCTATGCATTTTGATTTCTTTATTTCAAATGCGATATAATATTTATAATTACTCGGAGGCTTTTGGACTTTTTCCCGTGAAACGGTAGGTATTTGGTCTAGTTTTAACCACGAACACCGGAACCTATCCAAATAGATCCGCTACTACGCGATCCGTTCAGATCATCGTGCGAGTGTACGCACTAAGGCCCCCTAGTTCGCAGTTCGGTCAGTTCAGAAAACACTTCAATCACACTGTTGTCAACACTTTACAAAATGTCTGCAGGCACTTTCATAGTTTCACACAGTTTTATTGGTTATTGGTAACGTATTCCTGTACGCAGTTTTCGACTAATTACATAATTTTAATATCAACATGATATTCATCGTTACGCTGCGCGAGTATTATAGGTACCTAGGTATCATGCGTCACGTTATATAATTATTATAACCATCAAAATATATCCGCGCGCATTGTATGTAGATAGCAATAATACAATAACTATTGTTATACAACCCGTGTAACTGGGTCCTTAATTTTATATTTTATTTAGCAGTGCCCGCGTAAGTATAATTGCCAATTAATAAGCACGATGATCATTAAATATCAATCACGGTTTTGGTGGGTTAGTATATTTTGGTCTTGGCAAATCGCGGTAAAACTTTCAATGGTCTGAACCACTGGTTGAAATTTCTACGCAAATGTTTATTTTTTTTTTATTTTTTAGAAATACTTTTATTTTTAAAAAAATTATAATCTATACATAACACCTAGTACCTAGCGTTGAGACGGCGTGAAAGGAAGTCCCGCAGTTGAGACGCCCGTTAGCTTTGAGAAGGTATAGTATATTTCATCCGGTCACGGCACCAGTTTCGTTTGAGCCACCAGGACAGATTTCCGGTAAGTATGTTTGTAGAGGCAAGTTGTATAATGAGCTGGTTATGATTTGCATGCAGTTTTGCGTGGAAATGTTTGGCGATGCATATCTATGGCTTTTAAATAGGTATATTCAAAATACATTTTTTAAATCCAGCTGAAGAAAAAATTTAAAAAAATAAATAAAAATCCCGTAAGATAATGGTAGTGAAACTGTGGAAGGTTGTCCTTCGTCCCTTCAATCCTCGAACAAGATAATGGTCATGGAATCGCATTTTTAAAGATACGATTAATCATTTCTTTAGTTAAACGATTTCGAGCAAAGCTTCAATATAAAATACATACCATTCATATAATATAACCTAACCGATTTGTAGTATGATTGTCGGTAGGTTTTCTTATCAAAATCTTATATAAATTTCTTTTTTTTTTTAACTAGGAAGAAATTGTTTTACCAAAAGATTTAAAACATGTTTTTAATCAACATCTCAATTTTTATAATGATTTGATTAAGCGATTATTTTTTTTTCACGTTCAATGTTTAAAATTACTGTAAAAATTTTCGATTTTGTAAAATCATGGAAGTATTTAGTTCAACGATTATAAAAAAATTCTGAGTTACAATTACAAAATATTTTACTTAATCTTTAAGTATGTTTATATGTAAGATCATATTACAATTTCAAGATTTAATACAAAACATTAAACTATTAAATACATATTAAAAATAAACTATACAAAAACTAGGTATATTGAAAGTTCTATTTTTAGCCAAAATGTTGCAGGCAACTTTTTTTGAAGCTCGTTAAGTATGTAACAATGTGTAATTAATTTATGCTAAAAAGTATTATTTTTGCAGTTGAACAGTGCTTAACTTCACTCAGAATGTAAAAGAATTTAAAACATCCTTATTGTTCCCGGATAATTCTAAATGGTTCTTAATTATAATTTGGTAGAAACGGATTTGATGGAGATGAATAACTTCTGACAAAACTATGAAAAAACTAAGTACGCATAATAATAAAAGACAGGCACGTAGATAAGGGGTGGCCTGGGGTGGCCCGGCCACTCAAAAATATTTACTGGCCACCTCACTGGCCACCCCAACTGTATTCTTAATATATCCAAATTTTAATTGAGTCAAAGTAAAAGTAATGTTGAACCATATTTGGAAAATGTTTGTCTGATATTTGATATTACGTAGATTACATTAGGTATTACATACCATATTAAAACATTCTAAATTCATAATAACTGATATGAATATAAACAGATAGTAGGCACTCGTCGACAGCCGAATTCATTGAATTAAGACACTTAAATCTTAATGACTTGCGATATCGGTATACTATAGTCACTAAAAATAAAAATGTATTTGGCGTAAACTTACTTTTTGTTGGATTATTTTCAGATGGAGGGGGGGGGGAGTAAATGTTGGCCACTCAAGAAAAATGTTGACTATAATTAGGCCACCCCAATGGTATAATTCTATGATGCCTGATAAAAGAAGATCTCAGAAAGGAAGGCTACGGCCTTCCCCGCGAGTATGTATCGAACCGGCCGGTTCTTCAATAACCGGGACTGCGGCATGGCGAATACTGCAGGGGCGGATCCAGAAATTTTCCTCGAGGGGGCCCCCCTAAACGAAATTTAAATGCTGAAACAAAAAACAAAGGTGAATACATGTTATTGAAAATTATATATATATTTAAAGTCAATATGACAAGTAATTTTTAGTTAAAATAGTGAGTTTTAGTATCTTATTTTTTTTTGATATAATGAGTTAAAAATTTTAAATAAAAAATAGTTTCAACTTTCAATCAAACAAAAAAAAATTAAAAAAATTAATAACAGAAATTTCACTAAGTTATTTTACGAATTATTAATATCCTTATCAATTCTTAATATAATAAGTAAGTACAATAAAATACTATACTGGATTATAGACTAATTAATTGTTAGTTAATATGTGTTTTGATATAGTCATTGTCGTAAATCGCGTGTGAGGTGATACTTTGCAGTGATGTTTGCAAACCGTATACCTGTATTATAAATTATAAATATATTTAATAAACACACTTTCAAAATATTATAGTCAAAAACTCTAATTGAAATCTTATATTTTGGTACAACCTTCTTTCCGAATATATGGTTCGATATATATTTACATTTTCAAAGCAAATAGGTACAATAATTTTTTTTTTTATTATTTAAACTTCAACAGTGTCCATGAAGAAATGAATCATTCTTACGAATACCGGTTTTTTGGATTCACATTGATTATTCTAATTATTATTTCGGGACAGCTTTAATATAAAATTTGAAAAGTGCGAAAATGTATTGAGCTTTGGTATTTGCACGAAAATTTAACCAGTGTCCAAATATAATTGTTATTTGAGTTTCGCTCAGAACCGTTCCCGAAAACAATGATTTATCATTGATTTTAATTTTAAAACAATATCGTGCAGTTTGTCAGATGAACCAATCATAAAAAGTGGCCACTATAAGAATTTTTACATCCACCATCAGAACTAAGGAGCAAAGAATACCCAGGGCACAAATGACATGTCCAGCTGTTTGATGTTGAAGTGTGAAATGTACAACGCCGTTGTTCGACGTGTGCACCGTGTGCAGTGTTGGGAAATATCTAGATAAATTTATCTAGATAACAATTATTTATATTTTATCTTATCTAGATAAATTTATTTTCAGTTATTTTAGTATTTATCTAGATAAAATTTTAGTTATCTATGAGTACCTATATAGATAGGTAATTTATTTATAAGGCCATATATTATTTTATAAATTTTTTTTTTTAATTAAACATGAAATTATCTCAAATTTATCTAGATAAAAAAGTACTCATTTTTATCATTATCTAGATAAAATGTATTATAATTGCCTTTATCTGTATCTAGATAAAAATGTTTATAATCATCTTTATCTTTATCTAGATAAATTATTAGTTATCTATTCCCAACACTGACCGTGTGCACCGTGCTGCAATTCTTCAATTTAGTGACTGGCTGATTATTCGTGTAAGCCAACAGTCATATTTTAAGACTGCTGGCTACAAATAATGCGTCGAAACGGTCAAAACACAAATTCAACAAACCGATATCGTCATCTTTTTAAAGACCACCGACCAGTGCGGACATTTATAATTCTTTACGAATCGTAATACGTGAGATTCTTTTGAATTCGATCAGGCACAACCTACCGAACGCTTCAAACCACTGTTTGACAAGTAAGCATATTTTATTTTGAATAATAATGTAATCATAGTTTTTATGTTTAAGACACTTGAAAATCAGGTGATATTATCTTAATGTTTAAGTGTCTTACCCCCATCATCCCTTTGTATCACGGGCTGTTTTAAATATGCCCATCAGTATTTAATCTAAAACTGGTTTCCCAAACCGTTTACTACTAGGTTATTCTAATGTTCGTAAAGTTCAGTAAAAAACTCTAAATTTCCGTCGAAAATGTTTGTCCCGCTATTGTAACCATGGCAACCATGTACGATGTTGATTTTTCAAGTATGCAACAAGTGTTGTAGACTGTAGTCAGCAAGTTGTTGCTGATTGTAGAACATTAAAGTGGAAAAACAGTAAATGTATAAAGCTATAAATGGAAAACCAAATGAGTGAAATATCAAATAATAATCCAAGC
The DNA here is from genome assembly GCA_027580255.1 of Therioaphis trifolii. Taxonomy (NCBI): domain Eukaryota; kingdom Metazoa; phylum Arthropoda; class Insecta; order Hemiptera; family Aphididae; genus Therioaphis; species Therioaphis trifolii. Next base: position 121,319,918 of record CM050404.1, read on the forward strand.
ACAGTTTACAGAGTTTCAAAAAAAAAAATTGCCTTTAACTAGTTTTTTCTACTTTTCTTGTATATTTTATAATTAAGGATGAAAAAACGACGTGAGTTGATGAAAATTTATATTTTTTCAATGTGTACTTGTATTACAACTTCAACTTGAAATATTTGTTTACCTTTTTATTTCATTTTCTCGTAGTTAATATACCAAACTCGTATTTTTATTTGTTTTTGTTATCTATTTGCCGTGTCGATCGTAGCTGGCTATAATTTCAACGTAATGCATTACGGCGTTTCCAAAATGTTTGTGGTATTATTATTACATTATAATTTATGATTTATTTTCTTATAATTGTATATAAATATGTTTTAAATAATAAATTCATGATTACGTTAAAAAATCATTTTGTGTTCGTGGTTTAAAAAGTCTAAAAATATATCACAATGGCACAAATACCTATTTTTTTAATACAAATTATTAGAAGATTTTGAGGCCATGGATTATATTTTTTTTTTATCAAAGGGGGTAAATATTTGTGATTTTGCTTTTTTTCTTATTTTAATGTTATTTTAAGTGCTTATTCTCTTGAATGCATATAACGTCAGTGCAAAGTGTAATACGCAGCTGTAATTCCATTGTTTTTAAAAATTGAATAATTATTACATCTATAGTGTACCACTCGCATTATTTGAAAATATATGACGGTCTTATTATGATTATATAATGATTAACCGTTGTTGCAGTTTTTGGTAAACCGTGCATCAGAGCAAACCTTGTGCGCCGACTCATTGATTATGTCAATAGTGAGTAAACAATGTGTGACCATACATTTTTTTTTTTACTGCGTATCGTGTTCGTCGTCCATCGGTACAAATAGTTTTCATAAAACAATAAATACGTCCTTATCACCAAGTGTCTTCAACAATCGAGTCACTAACGTTTCTAAGTAATTAAACACCACTATTAACTGCCGTGCGAAACTGAAAGAAATATAACCTGAATCTGCTTTATTTTTAAATGATAAAATTACGCTGCTTTTAAGCAAATCTGGGAAATTCGTTTCTGTCTGAGTTATTTATTTTACTAAATATATCTCATTAGAGGATTAAAGTAACCAAAATATTAATGTTATAAATTACTATAACGAGAGCTATCAAAATAATTAAAAATTGGTAAATAACCTATTAAATGGTTTTATATATAACTAATAGTTGTATAATAAAAAGTAAATGTTTTGTAAATTCGATGAAATGTGAGTTTCATTTCGGTTATGCGCGATTGATTTGATAAATTGATATAATATATAAAATTAAAAAAATATGACATAAAGATAATCATAAAATATTTTAAAATATAAGTCTAATAATTAATTTGTGACTAAGTCAACAATTAACAAAAAAATTGTATTTTTACAATACTCACAAATTCAATAATCATTATGTTATCATTTCACTATTTTGATTCGACGTTCCTTCAAAATTTGTAACTATTCAATGATTGAAATGATCAACTTTTCATACTTAACCTAACATACGTATTATGGACATTTCATAGAAATGCTAACTATTCTATAGAACACTAATATTCAACACTGTGTCGCTAAAATATATGCATTTTATTCATCGGTAATGACTGATCTATATAAATTTCAGTGCGCGGAAGCAAAGGACATCTTGGACGGAAGATATTTGGCGTGGTTTTCGGTGTTCTTGACGAAACGTATTTGCGACTCCGAATGGGTTAGGCAGATGTTTTGTGACGGTCGGCCTGCCCTACCCATATCGATGGACCACCGGACACGTGAGCCCTCGGCAGACCGGGTACGCGGGCCCTCGGCCCATCGGAAATGTAGTTCCGCAATTCGCCGGAAGCCGGCCGCGTACCGCGCTTGGTCGGCCCCCGAAACGACAAAAGTTCTCGACGTGAGCTTGCCGCCCACGGCCGTAGCCAAACCCCCGGGCCCCGGCCCACACTGGTGGGGCCGACAGACTTTCGGGCCTTTTGTGGGACCGCTAATGTGGCATCCGGTCCACGCGGGCCGCAGGTCGTTCGAAAAGCCGGAACTCAACACCGCCATGGAGGTCGAGGAGGCGAAGCCGTTCTCGTACGACGTGCCCGGTTATATAGACGGCATATTACAACCGTCCCTTTTCAAAGTCACCGTGACGCCGTGACCGGGCATAAATTGGAGGAAAACCGTTGAGCGATAAGTTTTCGCCACCCGTGAGTCCCGGAGTCAGGTAGTTTAAAATCGTCTATAACGTTACATCGCTTTAAGCTATTTTCAAATTAATACCACTTACCCATTTGATCGCTTTTCCTGCACTACGGAAGATATTTATCAGTCCTCATATGCGTTCTGGGATCTAAAATCATGTCTTTCACAATGTCCACAGTTAATTAACCCACTAATTTGTGTGAAAATTCTTTTATACGTTATCGTTGTTAATCTATAGGTATCTGCCATTGGGTCAAATCTTAATAATTGTCTTAAACTTATAAAAACCATACTTTGTTATCGCCACTTAATCATCAATATAAAAAATATAAAAATATAATTAAAAAAATGTATAATATAAAAATATTAATGATTGTGCAACGATATAACACCGGAGTACATTTTTCCGAACCATTTAAAAAAACATTAACTGTGTTTAAAAAAAAAATTTCCATTTTTTATCCACGTTATTTTTATGTTGATTTGTTTTTCTTAATTAATTACTACTATTTATAAGTTGTAAATGTAAATTTTATTGTAATAAATACGCAGTAAAAAAAAAAATGTATGGTCACACATTGTTTACTCACTATTGACATAATCAATGAGTCGGCGCACAAGGTTTGCTCTGATGCACGGTTTACCAAAAACTGCAACAACGGTTAATCATTATATAATCATAATAAGACCGTCATATATTTTCAAATAATGCGAGTGGTACACTATAGATGTAATAATTATTCAATTTTTAAACACAATGGAATTACAGCTGCGTATTACACTTTGCACTGACGTTATATGCATTCAAGAGAATAAGCACTTAAAATAACATTAAAATGAGAAAAAAAAAGCAAAATCACAAGTATTTACCCCCTTTGATAAAAAAAAAATATAATCCATGGCCTCAAAATCTTCTAATAATTTGTATTAAAAAAATAGGTATTTGTGCCATTGTGATATATTTTTAGACTTTTTAAACCACGAACACAAAATGATTTTTTAACGTAATCATGAATTTATTATTTAAAACATATTTATATACAATTATAAGGAAATAAATCATAAATTATAATCTAATAATAATACCACAAACATTTTGGAAACGCCGTAATGCATTACGTTGAAATTATAGCCAGCTACGATCGACACGGCAAATAGATAACAAAAACAAATAAAAATACGAGTTTGGTATATTAACTACGAGAAAATGAAATAAAAAGGTAAACAAATATTTCCAAGTTGAAGTTGTAATACAAGTACACATTGAAAAAATATAAATTTTCATCAACTCACGTCGTCTTTTCATCCTTAATTATAAAATATACAAGAAAAGTAGAAAAAACTAGTTAAAGGCAATTTTTTTTTTTTTTGAAACTCTGTAAACTGTGCTTGGATTATTATTTGATATTTCACTCATTTGGTTTTCCATTTATAGCTTTATACATTTACTGTTTTTCCACTTTAATGTTCTACAATCAGCAACAACTTGCTGACTACAGTCTACAACACTTGTTGCATACTTGAAAAATCAACATCGTACATGGTTGCCATGGTTACAATAGCGGGACAAACATTTTCGACGGAAATTTAGAGTTTTTTACTGAACTTTACTAACATTAGAATAACCTAGTAGTAAACGGTTTGGGAAACCAGTTTTAGATTAAATACTGATGGGCATATTTAAAACAGCCCGTGATACAAAGGGATGATGGGCGTGAAACACTTAAACATTAAGATAATATCACCTGATTTTCAAGTGTCTTAAACATAAAAACTATGATTACATTATTATTCAAAATAAAATATGCTTACTTGTCAAACAGTGGTTGGAAGCGTTCGGTAGGTTGTGCCTGAGCGAATTCAATTTTTTTATTTTTTTTGTTTGATTGAAAGTTAAAACTGTTTTTCATTGAAAATTTTTAACTCATTATATCACAAATATAAAATACTAAAACTCACTATTTCAACTAAAAATTACTTGTTATATTGACTTTAAATATATATATATATATATATATATAATTTTCAATAACATGTATTCACCTTTGTTTTTTGTTTCAGTATTTAAATTTCGGTTAGGGGGGCCCCCTCGAGGAAAATTTCTGGATCCGCCCCTGCAGTATTCGCCATGCCGCGGTCCCGGTTATTGAAGAACCGGCCGGTTCGATACATACTCGCGGGGAAGGCCGTAGCCTTCCCTTCTGAGATCTTCTTTTATCAAGCACCATAGAATTACACCATTGGGGTGGCCTAATTATAGTCAACATTTTTCTTGAGTGGCCAACATTTACTCACCCCCCCCCCCCCTCCATCTGAAGATAATCCAACAAAAAGTAAGTTTACGCCAAATACATTTTTATTTTTAGTGACTATAGTATACCGATATCGCTAGTCATTAAGATTTAAGTGTCTTAATTCGATGAATTCGGCTGTCGACGAGTGCCTACTATCTGTTTATATTCATATCAGTTATTATGAATTCAGAATGTTTTAATATGGTATGTAATACCTAATGTAATCTACGTAATATCAAATATCAGACAAACATTTTCCAAATATGGTTCAACATTACTTTTACTATGACTCAATTAAAATTTGGATATATTAAGAATACAGTTGGGGTGGCCAGTAAATATTTTTGAGTGGCCGAGCAACCCCAGGCCACCCCTTATCTACGTGCCTGTCTTTTATTATTATGCGTACTTAGTTTTTTCATAGTTTTGTCAGAAGTTATTCATCTCCATCAAATCCGTTTCTACCAAATTATAATTAAGAACCATTTAGAATTTTCCGGGAGCAATAAGGATGTTTTAGATTCTCTTAGATTCTGAGTGAAGTTAAGCACTGTTCAACTTCAAAAATAATACTTTTTAGCGTAAATTAATTACACATTGTTACATACCTACTTAACGAAAGCTTCAAAAAAGTTGCTTGCAACATTTTGGCTAAAAATAGAACTCTCATTATACCTAGTTTTTGTATAGTTTATTTTTAATATGACTTTAATAGTTTAATGTTTTATATTAAATCTTGAAATTGTAATATGATCTTACATATAAACATACTTAAAGATTAAGTAAAACATTTTTTAATCGTAACTCAGAATTTTTTTATACTCGTTGAACTAAATACTTCCATGTTTTTTACAAAATCGAAAATTTTTACAGTAATTTTAAACATTGAACGTGAAAAAAAAATAATCGCTTAATCAAATCATTATAAAAATTGAGATGTTGATTAAAAACATGTTTTAAATCTTTTGGTAAAACAATTTCTTCCTAGTTCAAAAAAAAAAAAGAAAGTTATATAAGATTTTGATAAGAAAACCTACCGACAATCATACTAAAAATCGGTTAGGTAATATTATATGAACGGTATGTATTTTATATTGAAGCTTTGCTCGAAATCGTTTAACTAAAGAAATGATTAATCGTATCTTTAAAAATGCGATTCCATGACCATTATCTTGTTCGAGGATCGAAAGGACGAACGACAAACTTCCACAGTTTCACTACCATCATCTTACGGGATTTTTATTTTTTTTTTTTAATTTTTTCTTCAGCTGGATTTAAAAAATGTATTTTGAATATACCTATTTAAAAGCCATAGATATGCATCGCCAAACATTTCCACGCAAAACTGCATGCAAATCATAACCAGCTCATTATACAACTTGCCTCTTCAAACATACTTACCGGAAATCTGTCCAGGCGGCTCAAACGAAACTGGTGCCGTGACCGGATGAAATATACTATACCTACTCAAAGCTAACGGGCGTCTCAACTGCGGGACTTCCTTTCGCGCCGTCTCAACGCTAGGTACGAGGTGTTATGTATAGATTATAATTTTTTCAAAATTAAAAGTATTTCTAAAAAAAAAAAAAAAAATAAACATTTGCGTAGAAATTTCAACCAGTGGTTCAGACCATTGAAAGTTTTACCGCGATTTTCCAAGACCAAAATATACTAACCCACCAAAACCGTGATTGATATTTAATGATCATCGTGCTTATTAATTGGCAATTATACTTACGCGGGCACTGCTAAATAAAATATAAAATTAAGGACCCAGTTACACGGGTTGTATAGCAATAGTTATTGTATTATTGCTATCTACATACAATGCGCGCGGATATATTTTGATGGTTATAATTAGAGACCGGATTGTCATGCAGTAAAAATCAAAAAAATGTGCAGTTAATAACTTAAAAATTGCAAAAACATGCAGTTAAGTGCCTAAATCGTGCAAAAATGTATATTTTGCCTAAAATCGCTTAATACTTACCAAAATGTTGTAAACATTAAAGTACATTGATTTAAACCCTTAAATTATACTTTATTTATCCAGGTTTTTTATAATATTGCAGGATTAGCAAAAAACTAATGAGTAATTAATAATTAAAAGATTGATAAAAATATATACATATATAAAAAAAAAACATACCAACAGAGTTAAGCTATTTAATTTCCCATCAAATTTTAACTCTGGGTAATTTGATATCCAGGTTTTAATTTTTGACGACTGACTAGACCCAATTTTTGGCATTTAAAAAATTTGTTTATATATTTCTTTACGTAAATTATTCGTAATGAAACTATCACGACACTAACTGATTCAAGAAACACTCAATCAAACACAAAGTCAGACAGAAGTGCTAATGGCCGGGTATTCAAAATTATTATCTAACTAGTGGTTGCTGTCATTTATTTTTACCACGAAACACTAATAAATTGATGTTATTTTAAGAATATTAGCAGTTTGTGTTCACTTTTTCTTTTTGTATAGTTGAAAACTGAAATAAACAAATATTTACGTACATACCTGTATGTAGGTACTATAATTTTATATACCTACCTGGGTACCTATACATATATTATCTAGTTTAATTTAAAAAATGCAGAATATGCAATTTCATGCAACAAAAATCAAAATCGTGCAATTTAGAATAAAAAGTGCAAAACGTGCAATTTCGTGCAAAATAAAACTTTGTTAAATTAATCTACTTCTCATGATTCGGATTTATAATTTGTTTTTATATGTTTTAAAGCAAAGGAAAAAAAGTTGCAATTGCACGAGAATCCGGTCTCTAGTTATAATAATCATATAACGTGACGCATGATACCTAGGTACCTATAATACTCGCGCAGCGTAACGATGAATATCATGTTGATATTAAAATTATGTAATTAGTCGAAAACTGCGTACAGGAATACGTTACCAATAATCAATAAAACTGGGTGAAACTATGAAAGTGCCCGCAGACATTTTGTAAAGTGTTGACAACAGTGTGATTGAAGTGTTTTCTGAACTGACCGAACTGCGAACTAGGGAGCCTTAGTGCGTATACTCGTAAAAGGTTTTTGGAAAAATAAATTACTTCATTTAATAATTCAATTTATACTACTAAAATTCAAGTTTATAGAATAAAATATAGGTACAGTACTACAGTATTTAGGTAGGTATGCATAAATTTTATAAATTTAACCTAACCGTGATTACAAGAAAATAACTCTGTCCTCTATTTCCTATTGTTCAGCGTACATGTGTTCTTATTAATTAGAGCGAAGAAAAAAGTATTGATTGGAAACAGAAGTAACAGGCCAATACTACAAGATATCAATAGTTTTTAGAGTTTCAGAAAAATCATACAGAATTTGATTAAAAAAATCAGAAGTAGAAGGTTATAAGTTCTGTCATCTCTGTCTCGATTTGAATGATCAATTAGGTTTTAGCTGATGATAATTCACATTGAATTATATAATTATTAATTTTAAAATCTCTATCATGATTAAGGAAGGTAATTAAAGAGAAATTTAAGTAATAAGAACTTGAAGATAAGAAAATGTTAGTGTGAGAATGACTTTATGACTAAATTTACTAAATTTGACAACATCTGAATTATTCAACAATATTAATTTCATAATATTTATATAAAATATTTTATTTATATTCATATATTTTTTTTAATTATGAAAATATGCATATTTATCAGTTTTTTTTCTTAAACGCATGAATGGTGAAAACCAGCCGGTTTTCATCGGACTATTTTAAACACCAGAAGGACAAATCAAATGCCCACCTAAATCTCCCACAATTAATGTCACTTTTTTGCCATTGTAATTTTTAGTTGTAATTATTAATAAAATAAATTTAAATAACAAAATTAATTCTAATACAAATCTAATTAAAACTGCCTATAGGATAACATATTTATGATGAAAGGTTTATACAGTTTTCATATTGAATCAAATAATGAAAATTTCACAAGTCGTTAACAAAAAAATACAAACTTTTTCCTCGGTATGACAATGACTTGAGCTATCAATTATTATGTATTACGCGAACATCAAACTTAACATAAAAATATATAGAGTTAATCTTCATGATATTTTATATATAAATATATTTATTATTCATTACTAAAAAGTAAATTAAGATTTAAGTTTAAACAAGACAGTTAATTTAAATGGTATGTATAAATCTAATTTGACTGTGAAATTTTGTTTATATACCACACTATTTATCATTATTTTCCGCCCAATAGATTTTTGGTTTTAAAAATGATGATGCATTCAAAACTCTGGATGAATGCACTTAATTATAAAAATAATAAAGGAAATCTAAAGTAGTAGACAACAGTCATTAAGAAAAAAAGAATTAATATCAACTGATGAGAATGTTTTGAAATTAGTATAAGAAAATAAATCAAAAGAAAAAGAAAATAAATAAATGGAATTTGTTTTTAAAGTTTTTTCCTAAAATTAAATCAGAGTAATACAACACATGCATAAAGCAAATAATATACAAATCTAATACATTTTAAAACTATTTTACAACAAATTGAATACAAATATACCGAGTTAAAAATGTTCTAAGCAATTATTCTTTTCAACAATGAAGTCACTTATTGACTATGAAATGTCTATGGCAGTGATTTAAACTGGAACGTAATGAATGAAGAATTAGTGATTCAAAAAATATTTTGTTTCATTCAACCATAATATTTCTAAAAAAATATACAATTATTATATATTTGAAATAGGAGTTTAAGTGTAAAACAGTAAAAAGTTTATAATTTTTAAGTACAAAATAGGATAATAAAAATTTACAGTTGCTATAAGATAAAAAAATTTAAGTATTCCACAATATTGATATTATCTTTAGATAGTAGTCACAATAGATACTCCATTATTCCTACTAACCAAGAAAATATATGTTATTATACTATAGAATACATTGCATATATAAAATATGCTTGTATTAATAATTTACCATTAATTTAAATATTTAATTTATACCCAGTATATGTTCATCACTTAAAAATAGAAAATTCTTTAAATTTACAAACAGATCATCATGTTTCCAATTTCTAGAAAATAGAAAGTCAAATGGACAATGTTCTATGCCTAGATTTTCTCACTATTAAATCATTACAGTCTTTACTATCTACACTATCATTTTCTTTATTTTTTAACATTTCAATGAAATTGTTTCCTTGTTTAGAATTCAATTTCAAATTACCACGATTGAATAAAAAATTATTAGATCTAATGGTTTGGTTGCTGTCAATTATTGAAGGATTCGGATGTGAGAAATTAACATTGAAATTAATTGTTGGCGCAGCAGGAATTTGAGCGGCTTTGTTTTCTGCAGTTGTTGAATGTGTACAGTTGTTGGCTCTATTATTTGTAGTAAATCTTCCATTGTTTGATGGACCTGAACCGATTGATGTACTACCATATCCAAACATTGATTTTATGTTTAAATGTCTACCAACTAGCAATGCACATGCAAGCAGTGTTGTTTTAATGATTATAATAACAATAATGGGAATCAAAATTAACTGAGCCCACATGGGAAAATCTCCTGGAAAAAAAATTAATGAATATTAATACTTTTAGACAAACACACAATCAGTAAATAAATTGACATTGTTCACTTAGAAAATAAAAAAATAGATTTCATCATAATAACTCCATTAGCATATTAAATATGTTAGCAAATAAATTATTTAAACATTCAGGACTAAATGGTTCAATTCAAAAGAAAATTAAAGTTTTATATGAAGAACATATATTACACTAATATAGAGCCAATTTAAGATTAAGTAATTTCTAGGCTTGACTTATAAAATTTGTTGTAAATATACAAACAATCGATCAACTTTAATAGTTAAAATAGTTGAGTATAATACAATGACTTTCATACATCATTCGTGAGAATACTAATTACAAAACTTAATGTTATTAACAATTACATATATCATACACGGAGCAAAGAATAAATAAAATTTGAATTTTACTCACTTAGTACTGATTTATTAAATGCATGTATAGAATCTCCTAAGACTACAATCGGCTTTATCAAAGTTCTACTGAACATCTCGGCGAATACTTCCGTTATCGCAATAGAATATTTAGGGTCCAAATAAATTGCCTCTTTGTACCTTTTGCATTCATCTGTGAAAAAAGAGATAAATATAATAACAGAAATTTTACAACAGTTAGTTTTACAAACAATTATAACAGCAACTTTACCTAAATCGGGTTTTTTAAACCACGAAATCCATCCTGTATTTTTTTCACAATAAGTAGGCATGTATTCTAAATAAACACTACGGTTTATTTCTGCTTTCTAAAATTAAACAAAAAAAAATAAATAAAAAAATGTTAATTGCTATTGATAATTGACAAAGTTAATAATTAAAAACAAACAAACTTAATAATTTTAAAAAGTTGACATTTAAAACTCTATGAATTCTTAATTTCTATAATAGACATATTTTGTGTAACATTACACAAAAAAGCTATAAATATATTATTTATTACAATATATTTACATTTAAGGACATTTTTAAAAAGCTGGTAAGTGAGATGATGGTGGTACATGTTCGTCCTTCGTCCCTTCGGTCCTCGGACAAGATATTGGTGATGAATGTATTAAGTTTTAAAGAAATGATGACTCATTTCTTTAGTATAAAACGATTCTGAGCTAAGCTTCAGTGTTATATAATCTATTATTATTTAAATACTGTTTACGTATTTTACGGTTATTTGTATAATTTTTGGTGAGTTATAATAATTTATTAAAGTGTGTATAAAAAAAAATCCTGACTTACGATTTTTGAACTTTTGTTAGGATAATTAGGTAGGTATATGAGTAAGGTCATATTAAATTTTCAGAACTTTTTGTCAAATATTGAAAATTATATTACATAAAAACTTTCAAACAATTTGGTAAATTAAAGGTTCTTTATTTAAGTCAAAAGTGCTATAATTGTTCTGAAAATGTTGTCCAATATAAAAAAGTATGTATTTGATATTGGATAGAATTTTCAAGTTTCTAGCTTCAATACTTTTCGATTTATGACTAAATACCTAAAATCTGAACAGTGAAAATCTCGTTTACGGCGGATTTTTACCGATTTTACCGTTTTTACTCAGTTTTTCGATCGTTATTCTTGGTTACTGGAAAAACTATGGAGATTTTGGAAAAATGACCTCTCTAAAGTACCATCTCAGTTCAATTTCGAATCTAAAAAGTTGCTGGACGAAACTTTTGGACAAGTATTTCTATACGAAAAAGTGTTTACAGAAAAAAAAAATAAAAAAAAAAAATAAACATCATTGTAAAACCATAAGATCCTTCGCTTCACTCAGAATCTAAAATTATATACCTTTTTTATCATTAGTTTTAATTCAACCTACAATATTTATTATATAGACGGAATCCATCATATACAAATGAAAACATTAAATAAACAAAATTAGAGTTTTAATTTTAATCGAATTGTTCGATCATATTCATAAATATATTCATAGATAACACATAAAAATACTACAAATTGACTATGTAGTAAAATGTTGAGAATATATGATATTAATTTTTTTTTTTTTTTTTTTAATAGTATTAACAGTATACTATAGTGCTATAAAAATGTATAACTATAAAGTATAGTTGAAATTGGGATTTCTTACCATGTACATAGTGTACCAAGTTGAAGCAAATGCAAATGCTAATATAATAAATACAACAAATGTTAAACTGAATCGATAGCGAATGTTTTGAAAAGTAATATAGAGACATAAAATTGGAATAAAACCAACTGCTATCCAAAATGAAACAGTCTTGATCTGAAAAAAAAAATGTTTGATTATAATAAAGTAATAACATTATTTCTATATAAAATCATAACAGTCTATAATAAAACCCAATTTTAAATGAAATCAAGTCTAAAATACTTAACATAAAACTACAATTTTACAGTAAGGAAATAATATTTTTACTCAAATATATTTTTTATTTTTTTAATATTCACACTAATTTAAAATTCTTATTCTAATGTGAAATAATTTTTAGAAAATATTCCAGAACACATGAACTACAATATACATAATATGTATCAAACAGTTTCTAAAGTCATATTCATAAATATTATTCATTTTACTTAAGGGATTTAAGCAAAAGATACTCAAATTAAAAATTTTAGGTTATTAATTCAAAATATTTTTTTTAAACTCATGGAAATTATTGTTGGTAGATTTTGTTTTAAATTTGGTAAAATTGAATCATTTGATACGTCAACGAATAGAACATTTTTAACCAGAAATATCTTTGTTACAATACGGATATTATTATACGCCTATCTATGATTCGAATAAAGACTTTGCCGTTCTCTAAAATATGAGCAGAATACTTTCCTGATTTTATTATGATTTAAAAGCAAACGCTTTATACAAATTTAATTTCAGTTATTATTGGTCGAGTCACTGTAAGTGTACAGGTTTCTCATCACATTATTCACGTTACATTTTCGCATATATGTACACCATGTGAATATATTTCAATCTAATAGATTAAAAATATTTCTTAAAAATAAATTCCTATTAGACATTCAAATAATTAATGAAAAATGTCTAGTTACCTGATTATATGTTTCACCATAGTCGTTATCCATTGGAAATCGAAAATCGTCAGGACTAAACATAATGTTAATTATTCGATCGATTTCAATGTAGTCTATATCCTTATTATTGACCATATTTTCTAATAGCTGTAGATCTTGAACGGGGAGAGTCACCGATACGCGTGACGTCAACTGTTCGTTATTTTTCATATGGGAATTGAAATTCTGAGAGAAGAAAAAAAATGGGGTAATGCACAGAATAGGTACAGTTTTGAAATCTACAGACGACATTGAGCGGTTCACATGAATGTCTCCTACAATGTATCGCCCGTGGAAAAAATTCTAGAATAAACGTCAAGACACATTGTTCAAAACACATTCATACCTTAGAGAGCCCAGTATTTGTTATGATCATTTTGATAAATCTCGAAAGGAACACCGTACAACGGTCGTTTTGAACGGGCTCATTGAGCGTTTTTGGTTTAGGTTTTTTCATTGATCGCGTAGATCGATCATAATTGAGCATATCCGTCGGGTCGACAAATTCATCATCATAGGAACATTGAACGCACTGGCCGGATAAATACAGTACTACAACGGTCATGTGAACAACTCTCATGGTTATTGGCGATTTGCATGAATTACCGGTACTTTTGAAATTTCAGTTATGTAAATTTTAATGAGATCTAATTGTCGTTAATCTACAGCACTGACCATTTAAAAAATAAAGACAACAAATTATTCAATGCAAACATGATAATAGATAAGCTTGAGTCTTATCCATAGACTATGGCGTTATCAAAGAAAAAAAGTACAAAAGATAAGATTATTTTGATATTCCAACACGATAAAAGCACAGAACAATTACTATGTCATAAATCGTGTTTACCAACAAGAACATACCAACAGTCAATTGACGATTACATAATATGACATAATAATTACTTGGTACATATTAGGAAACTCAAATTGCGGAAATTCAATAGATAATTGAATATTAGTTATAAAAAAATACTTGAGAATAGATTAGATTACATTACATATTTAAGGTGGCTGGAGCGTGATATGTTTTAAGGAGTAATATTTAGGCATTTCATATAGCATTTATATTTAAGCTGTGTTACAAAAAATTGTTATTTCGTTCAAATTTCAATCTAAACTGTGCAAGCATAAAACATATCTATTTTTTGATTTTATAATTGTCGTGTCCGTAAATTATCAGTTTCAAAAATCTAAAAAAGTATTAACAGGGAAATCACCTTCAGTCATTTTAGCATAGTTACAAAAATAATATTACAGGAAACTTGAAATTTTTCCAGTTATTAATTATCCTAAAACTATACCAATTGAATAATTTTGAGGTCATCCAAAGTTTTAAATATATCATATATTGTAATTCAATTTACAATTTATTACTTTAAAAAAGTTTTTGCTAATGTACACATGAATATAAGATTATAACCTTAAACGCACAAATGAATAGGGAATTCTCTCTAGACACCACTTTTTTTTATTTCTAATTTAATTAATGACAAAATGATGATACCGATTGAATGAGTAAAATCATTGGGAATTAAACTGTCTTAGTGCTGTTTTTATTACTTAAAGATGCTTCTAAATACACATTCATTTTTTTTTTGTTTAAATTTAAAATTAAATCAAAAATTGATATAATTATACATAGAATTGGTTGATTGAATTAGCTGTTAGCTGTACAGAAAAACATCACTTGATGCCAAAAAATGTATTGATGAGCTAATGGAAAACTTTTCAAAAAAGGTGTATAATTTAATAAATTGTTGATAAATAGTTGCAAACTTTCAAAATAAATTTTAATATAAAATATTGTGTAAATTAAATAGAGTATTAAAAAAAACATAACTTAAGTTAAGGGGTAAAGTCTTCCACAAACTTATACTTATCATGTGAGAGAACTCCAGACTAAAATCATAACTACTTTACTATGATCAATATAGGAGAAGTGGTAATTCAGTAGAAAATATAGATTTTATTACATATCATTTTATGGAGAATTCAATGATGTTATTCACAACTACAGCTGAAAACGATTGAACAAGTTACAATAAAGAGATCTCTCAATGTTGTTTTTTTACAACATCAAAACATGTATGAATTATGAAAATATATTTAGTAGTGTCTCAATAGTTAAAAAAAAATAAATACAATAAATTTACACCTTTTGGAAAACAAACACAATTAAAAATGCACAAAATTATATTATTGATTTATTTTTATTTAGCAAATCACATTGCAACAAATAACAAAAATTGGTACACTAGAGAAGTTCAATTTACAAAACATAAAATGTGATTAATTATAATTTTTTGATTACACCCAAAACTAATAATCAGAAATTGTAAAACTACTTGACTTTGCAACTAAAAATCATAATTTTAAAGGCTAATACATCATACTTAAAAGTAAGAATAAAGGTCTTCACATACTAGCTTATTTACAGGGAAAAAGTGCTGTTCATACGTATAGATTATCTGCTAACACATATAGCTTGCATTTAGGTAATGTTTGAGTCCCACCAATGTGTGAAGACCTTTATATGTGTATGCTTAATTTTCAACTACAGAATAAAACAAAGAATACTCTGCAGAAAAACGCTTTGCTAAAAATATGATTCACTAAAATCATTAAAATAAAAAATAATAATACCTAATGAAATGGTTTATGTAGTGGAGAAATATTATCTACACTTTTTTAACTTTTTATCTTATGAGGATTCAAGTAAATTACTTGCACTTAAAGAAGCTACTATACACTATACATAAAAAAAGACCATTCACGCTTGATCAGCCTTTCGTAATTCTTCCATTTTGTTGGCAATATTTCGTTCCATTTCAGCTTCAAAACGCCATCTCCAATAAGCGGCCTGAAATTGTTATTGTCACATAAAATTATTTAAGAGACTACATTTATAAATTTATTGAAAATATATAAATGTATAATAATGTTTTTTACCTTTGTGCGATCCCACAAAGCCTCAAATGAATCTAAAGCAGGTCTCACATCTAAAACTGCTACTTGGTATTTATTCGGTGAATTATCTGTACTGTAATAATCAATGATATATCTCACATTTTTACCACAACGATCTACTATCCAATCATGTCTGTCAAAAGGGAGTTCATATCCCATCCAATGTCTTATTCTAGCTCTAGGAGAATAATCTTTGGCTTTTCCGCCAAAACTCTTTAACTTTGGGTTCATACATTCATTTGCATGAAATGCTTCCCATTTAAGTACCTCGCGCCAAGCAAGCTCATTATTAATGTTGTGAATTTTGATTATTACATCCATATCTTTTGGTGATAAATCATCATCTTTCCAACGCCATCCTTTACGTAACATCGCATTCCAAAACATCTACAATTTTTAAATAATTAGTTTTATAATAAAAAATATAAATTTATTCATTAATATTACTTGAGCAGACGGATAAACCCAAAATTCTCCATCTCCTTCTGATTTTGGAATACTAGATACCTCTCTTTCTGTTGGTAATGCAAATGGTTGATCAGGAGCAGGTTGTTGATTTGGAGGTGGCATCTACAAATTTAATAAAATTAAAAACATTTTATTTAAAGTTCAAAAGTAATACACTGATAAAATAAAATAAATAAGGCAGTAACTTAATTTTTACATTATTACCTATCAGAATTGCAATTTTTTTTTCACTGATATAATGTATTATGTCGATATGCATAGCATTAGTAAGAAAAGCATTTGGAAAAATTAATTATGACCATTGAACTGAGTTCAGTACATATTTAATAAATATTTAAGTTATATTCTAGTTCTAATAATACTAATGAATTTAAATTTTAATATCTGATAATTGATAATAATTTAAAATATAAGACAATTCTATTAAGATTAAAATTATAACTATTATCGAGTATTCTATTTAAATAGAAACCAAGGCATAATGAAACAGGTAATCAAAACCTTATTGAAATAACAATGAGAATAGAATAATCAAACAAATAATAATATCACACTTTTTTCAAATTTAATTCAGCTACAGTGATTAAAAAAAAATTTATAAGATAATTTTACCAATAATTTACTTCTCTGTCTGAATTAACAGATAATTAAAGTATGTTTTATTATAAATTGTATTAATATATAAGAATTTGAACTTATAGAAAAAAAAGATCAGTGAGTTTTATTATATTAATTTGATTTTGTAGTATGATTTATTCTGTTGTCTAATATTGTATTAGCATGTTAAAATACTCACATACTGATCTTATTTTAAAAATCAGAAGAAAAACAAAATAAAAGAATTTACATGACACAAATTCAAATAAAAATTGAATATAATTGAAATTTATGATATTAACATGGAATTACCAATTGATGTATTACATTTATTTTTATTTTTTGTGAAATCAACTATCAATATATATATATATCAATTGATGGCATTTTCATAGCAATACAAAATTGTAAATCATTATTATATTTTGATTCAAGTTATATTACTCTTAGCAGTGTATTTATTTGAAAAAAATAATGCCATAAACACACACACACACACACACATATTAATAAAATAAATGAAATAAAAAAGTATAATTTATGACACGTACCTAGTAACAAAAGTTGATGAGGTGTTAATAAAATCATTTAAAATCAATTTTTTGCGAGTTAAAATTCTTAATGTTTCCATTTTAGAAATGTTATATTAATGACCAAAAATTTACCATGTTTAATGGATTAATATCGTCTGCTTTTCCAGCATCAGCACATCCAATAGGTTTTTTCTCTTCTACTTTGACATGCATCGGACATTCTGGAGGTGGACTTCTACCTGTGGTTGAGGTGAAGTTGTGAGGATTTTTGGTTACATTATTGTTTGTTTCATTTGACTGAATCAAATTCAGTGTAGCGCTTTTCTGAGCTTCGGAAATAGTGTTGCCCATTGTTATCAACCTAGAATATTCATAAATTAATAAAGGTTAACAAACAACACACAGTTTGATGATAGATATTATAAAGAAAGAACAGTAAATGACACTCTTTTAAAATTATGAATGGTAATTATTAGAGTGCGGATTTAAATGCATAAAAAACCAGCAACACATTTCTTAAGTATGCATAAACATTTACACTAAAATATTCAAATATATACAACATAAAAATACATGCCCGATATTTAGAGTAAAAAAAAAAAAAAAATGATGATTACCTATATTTTAATAAAAATATTTTTATTCAACTGAAATAATATCAATAGTCTGATATTATAGTATATATATTCTAATGCATTTTGATAAATTAAATTATATTATTGACAAGTATTTCAAAATTCAGTATACTCAAAATGTATTAATATAAGTTAAATACAAATAATGTGAAGTCATATTTAACCCGGATAACATTTAATACTCGAATCAATTAAATTTAATTTCAATTGAAAATTATAAAAATTAGATTTTTTTCACACTGTCAATGATTTGGAACTTGTTTGAAAAATTTAAAAAAAAGGCCAAAATAAACACTAGAAAATACAATACACAATTAATATCTTTAATTTATCCACAAAATGATCAAACATCGAAATATGCAAAAATATAAACTAAGTTTTGTACTTTCAGTCACTTTGCCATGAAACGAATGTACTTACTCCACATATCATAGATCAACTAGATTCTAGAACATTATGCAATTGCTTACAAATCCGCGTTTTACTAATAAATAATAATCTATAAACAATAAATACGGCAATCGTGTGTTGCCCATTTAAATCAACTTATCATATTTACAGATCAATAAAGGTTAACACGCAAAACGCAGTGATATATGTGTACGTAGAAAATAAGGATCGAATGGTTGATGGAATTTGTTTTATTTAGAACGCAAGTAGGTAGTTTATAAATAGTTAAATTAATTAGATATGAGTTTAATGTGATATTCTTACTTGAAGCAGCAACGTCGGCAACCAAAAGTATCGGAAAAACACTCGAGATACTGCAGTATTCGTTAAATGTTGTTTCACAATCTTCGGTTTGTTTCACCGATTCACATTTCAAATAGGATAAAATATTTTTATGAAAAATATTCTAACCTATTTCGTAAAATTTCGTAATGTGTTTTGTGTTATCACTACAGCAGCAGCACGCTCCTCGAGACCGTCTGATTAATCATGGAAAATGATCGTTTTTGATACGTTATCATAATTGGTATTCGTTTTTCGCCTTTTTGGTAGTGTTTTCGTTACTGAAAGAAGTTTAAGCACAGGACATTATGGTTTAAGCAAATACTATTTATTGTACGAGTATTTGGTATACGCATTGATTATAAAATACATATTTTAATATCAAACATCAAAGATATAAGTAAATAGTTATAAACATAAAAAAAAAAAAGACAATTAAAGATATCACTGAAGTGTAGACTGTATTACTGTAGAGCACGATTGTTTAATGGAGAATGTCCCAGACTCGTAGTTAAAACTAGAACATAATATTTCAGACCTCGCGATTAGTTATCATTGGCAATAAAATAATTATTGTATTTGTTATTATCTATGGCGTTCCTACTGCCAATGGCTGTGTAAGGCTACGGTTACAATAGATGCGAGTTCTGACGAAAATATGTTCGAACGAGTACGTCTGAAATTGTCGTCAGAACAAAGCGGTTACACTGTGCGTGTTTTTTGATATTCTGGTAGTCAGTACGTTTCTGCCATCCAGCAAATATGGACGAACTTGACGAATTTTATTTTCTTGAAAGTCCGTTACTGAAATTATTATTGTTAATAATTAATTGGTTTTGTTTTAAAAACATTAGTACATTCATTTCAATGTGATATATTTAATAACAAATTTTACTTACTGTTACTGCTAGTGTTAAGTTCTGTAGCAACTTTGTCCCACTTTTGCCGAGAAATATCTCTGTTGTGCAAGGGCGTCCGCAGGAATTTGTCGAGGGGGGGGGCAAGGTATTTTAATTTTTCAATTTTTGTTTTCTTATCTTAGTGATAAAGTACCTTGTTGTTTTTGACGTGTTTTCTATAGGTAGGGAACGTAAAAATTAAATTATTAATTATGTGTAAAGAGTGGATCTTTAGGTTATTACATATTTTTATTGCTTTTATGCAACTTAACGAGGGTGAAAAATGTGGACGATTTATCTTTCACAGAGTTTGAAGAAAAAAAATAATTTTGCATAATAAAGCATATTTTGGACATTAGAGAATATTTCGCCTATTTTTTTATATTTTAGATTATATTCTATTATTGTTTATGAAAATTCATATATTTTGTTAATTTCTCGAAATGTGATTTTTTCTAGCAATAACTTTTTCTAGGAAAAAAAATAACTTGATTAACGAGTGATAAAAATTCAAAATCATTAAATTATCTACTTGTCTGTAATTGAATTGGTTATGTTCCTAAGGAATGGTGGAAAGTTATCTTTTATTTTTTATTAAACTATTATGTTTTTTTAAATTACATTTTATTATATTTACATAGCTATGTATCAACTGATTTACATTTTTTATTATTCAATAGTTTACCTGTTACCAAGAGAATGGCGCTTAACAGTTATTTATTGTATCTATTTTAGAAAAAAATCATATTTGCATTTTTACAAATTTAAGGAATATTTAGAGAATATTTTAAGGTTTTTTTGAAGCATATTGCATCATATTTTAAGGTTTTAAGAACATAAAAATCCGCTCTTTAATTATGTGTATAGTTAGAACGTTATAACTTAATCTTACAGTATTAATTTAAATTTATTATTGTGTAACTTTAAATTAACAAATGCATTTTTTTTATATAAATGAAATGTAATCATTGATGTGAAAATTTTATATTTTATAGTATTTTAGTATTTATAATCAATGATACTAATGAAATCACGAGATCCTACTAAATATTCACATATAAAAGTCGAAACAGTGCATCGAAAACCGATGACTTAAAACACTCATAAAGATCCACATAACATTTGTCGAGCGTGGCACTCAACGTTTTAAAAAAAAAATTTTAATTTAAAAAATATTTATTTCGTGATATTTTATACTACATAATGATTATGATAATTGACACATAAAAAATCCAAGGGGGGCATATGCCTCTACTTGCCCCTCCCTGCGTACGCCCTAGCTGTTGTGGTAATTTTTTCACTCATGTCCCACAAACACCTATTCTCGTACACGAGACTGATTAATTTATCGGAATCCATGTTCAAATAAAATGTAATTTTTTATTTTTCAAAATATTCAAATAAAATTAAATAATAATATAATAACCACTAATCAAATCTCATCAAAACGGATGCAGTTCGCACGAAAAAATCAAGCTTGTTTGAACGCTCAACCGTTTCTGACGACGTCGTCCATGGTCCATGTTCTGACGTGTTGTCACTTTCAGTGTAAACACTCTCATTAAATTAAATAGATGTGTTTGTTTGTTTGAACGAATTCGTCATAATTCGTCAGAACATATTTTCGTCAGAACTCGCATCCATAGTTACCGTAACAATAAATCGTAACGATGTGATCGACAATTTATCGTCGTTTTTATTGTTCCAATTAATCGAAATAGTGAATACTGTTTACACGCTACGATTTCTTGTCCAATATTCTTTGTCAACAAAAAAACAAACTATCCTCCGTGAAGGCGTGAACGGCCAATGCAAACTAAATCAAATTGTAGCTATAAATTGTTGTTACATGTTTACACGTACCAACTAATCGTTACGATTCACAGAAATTTATGCCGGTCAGCATCAATCAATAATCATCCGATCCAATTCCAATAAATCGCTGCTATGTCCTATTTATACGCAACGATAAATTGAAACAATGACAAAAAATACTAGCATTTTTGCAGAGGCGGTTTGTATGTATTATACTTAGTGGTGCAAGACAATATATAGACACCCACCCACCCAACCCCTTCATCCTAGAAATTATAAATAAATATTTTTTATAAGTTTTTTCATATACCTAATTTTCTTCAGTTAAGTTGTTTACACTTTTTATAATAACAATGATTGTGCAATGATTTTTTACTTACTTTTTTGTTAATAAAACAATAAAATATATACATTGTGTTGACCACCCACCCACCCACCGCCCTAATATTGGTGGTGCAGTGCACCAAAAATAGTATACTCAAACCGCCTCTGCATTTTTGTTGCGTGTAAACCCGGCTTTACCCATTTGATGTTATATGGTTATATCTTGTCACAACTTGTTGTGTATATCTTGTCGACTAATCGTACGTGTTAATTCTACGATCATGATTCATATTGTGTGGTTTAAATTATAATTCAATATTCATTGGATCTCATATATTATGTTTAAAATGTCAAGAATTTTTTTATATTCCTATTAATCTAACGACGACCGTCTGAGTGTCAGTAGTCAGTGGTGCCCAAGCGTTTTTCTCGTGTACTTGTAGTTGAGCACTATAACAATCTACGTGGCGGTTTATTGTGACTGCTCACAAATAAATTGCCTGTATAGATAATTATGATTTAGGCTCGCTCCTCAGAAGTGGTCAGAACTATTCGGTTAATAAGGCGCATTAGGTATTTAGAAACCTAAATCACAGACCGCTTGAAATGCCGTTCTATTCTGCGTAAAAATTAAACCTATTCCTTAGGTCTTCGTAAAGTCTGTGAACTGTGAAGACTTAATAAATATAACGGCGGCTACGTGGTGCATACAGGATATGCGTCACTACCGAGCATTAACTACACTGAGTACTATTTACTGTATAATACAATAAGAAAATGAAACCTAGGTGGTTACAACTTACAATCACTAACCAGTACAATCATATGGCCGGTACGCTGCATACGATATATAAACATGCTTCTATTAGAGCTTCTAACTTCAGCAGTACTCAGTAATCACTTGAAGGTCTAAAGGTCATAGTTAGATAAAACCATGACAAAATAGATCTATTTTGTCATGGATAAAACGAACAGGTGTATATTTTTGTTTAAAATATGAATCTGTTTCAATGAAATATTCATAATTTTTCTCATTCTTGTTCCAACATTTAAAAAAATTGTTTGTCCTATTAAAATATAGATACGTTTTTGCAATCGATTTTCGGTAGACACCCGAGTGAACCTCACTCGCGTGCATTAAAATTTAATCGATTTTACCCGAACAAGAACCCCGAAGCCAGAAGTTTTAATTACAAAATTAGTTACCTAGGTCAGTGTTTCCCAATGAGTGAAAATTCCTCCCTCGGGAGAAATGCATGTTCTACATGGGACTATAACTATAGTTATGACGAAATTGCAAGAATAAAATATTTAAATGTGCAAATTACTGTCTCTAAAATGAAAAACAATAAGTTGGCAGTGTTGGCACTATATTACGCATCACTATTTATGTAGTATTTTATGTAGGTACTAGGTATTTATTAAAATTTTGTAATTCATTTCATATTACTGTTTTTGATAATAGCCTATAAAGAAAAAGGTCATCCTATAATTATTTTTAATTGATATATCAGGGCTGCCACTTAGTCACTTTTTTAACTAAAAGTCACTTTAAGTCACTTTTTAAAATATGATTTACAGTTTTCTTAAAATCCTAGTAATTATATAAATGTATGTATAAAATCATGATATTGATAAATAAGTTATATAATACGTATATAATGTATAACGTTATAATATAATTATATATTTTATTGTATTAATTTGGTTAAGCTTAAATTTATAACAAACCAAATTTAAATTACTATTCGTTCCTATTAGTAAATGATGCAATAATAAGGCTGTTACTTAGATAAACCTTAATTTGTTAGTAATAATATGAAAAAATATGTTATTTGTTTGTAATTTATACTATTACTATTTAAAAATAAATAAAAAATATTTCAGTTGAATAATAATGTAGTTTTACGTCTTTTATTATTTTCATCATCTAATGAATGATATCCAAAATTATATACTTATTTAATAATCTAAAATAGTAATAAATAATAAATAATGTTAATTAAAAATATTGGTCACTTTCTGGTCACTTTTTTTAATTTTCTTGTCACTTTTTCAACTATTTCCAATTTTAAACTCTATAGTGGCAACCCTGGATATTGGGAGGCATGATATTTTTTATGATGTATAAAGGGGGTGTAGAATAGAAAACGCTGGGAAACACTGAGTCCTATGCAATTATCTACTACCACAGACCACATATAAGGTTTATACGAACATCACTACAATTTATACAAGTTAGTAGTAACAATTACTAAAAAACCAGTTTTATAAATTTATACTCATGTCTTGACGTAATTGTGAGGAAACGAACCTAATTTAAAGCCCGAGTGAATTTGAAATTTCTGTTGCGAAACATGTATTTTAACGTGTTTAAAACTATGATACAAAAATTAATTTCTGTAAATCATTATTTTTACCTGGATATGTCGATTTAAAAATAGTAGATTTATGTACATTCGTCATCAACGAATTTTTTGCTTTGAATTTTCAAATATTAAATTTGAAACATATAAAAAAATAATTTACAATAATGTTATGATTTATGAATAACTGAGAAATAATTATTAAGAATGTAAATTTGAAGTTTGACGGGATAATAAGTAGGGTTGCCAGATTTTAAAATCACCAAACCGGGACATCATATTATTAAATAAATAACCAGTTTTTTTTAAACCAAAAAATTTTTTTTTACATAAACTACATTCATTTAATTTACATTTGTAAGTTATAAGCTAAATTTAATATTTTTCTGTAGAATGGATTTTTTTCAATACAGCTTTATCATTCTTAATATTTTCATAAAATTCATTACAAGTTAGACCAAAATTCATTTTACATACCATTAGACCTCGTAAAGTATTTTCATTCATCCTTCCCCTTTCGTCTGACCAAGCGTTATTCATAAGCAAAAAAATTATTTCTACTGGAGCAGAAGTTCCTGGCATACAAAAGTTATACTGCAAAATTAATTTTAGATTTGGAGCTAATATGTTCTTTGAAATGACAGAATAGCTGCACCCATTTTTCTTCACTTGTAATTTTTTTCTGTTTTTATTTCTTCCTCTCTCCATACTCCAACTTTAAATAACCAAAACTCTTTAGCTAACACTAATTCATCAAAAAGCTGACGTCCATGAACTTGACCTACCCACTTTATAAAAACGGTCCACAACTTATGTCAAAAGTTAGCAAATAATAGCAAATTTATTCCTAAAGTTAGCAAATCATTTTTAAAGTTTTCGTAGTTTTTTTTCTTTTAGATGGGCCAAGTTCAGGTAGCCCACCGACTTTTTTCGATTCGCTCAAAACATGTGCCAACATTTAGCAAACAGTTAGCAAATAATAGCAAATCCATTTACAAAGTTAGCAAACGATAATTGTATTTTTGGCGCATTTAAAAAAAAAAAATTGCCAACCCACCGACTTTTACATTTCACCGTCTTATTTTTGACACATAGTTTAAGCGAATCGAAAAAAGTCGGTGGGTTGGCAATTTTTTTTTTTAATTCGCCAAAAATACAATTATCGTTTGCTAATTTTGTAAATGGATTTGCTATTATTTGCTAACTGTTTGCTAACTTTGAAAATGGATTTGCTATTATTTGCTAACTTATCCACCCTCTCCTCCCTGGTGGAACTCTTCCTGTACTGCAGCCGTTAAAAATAGAACCCATCTTTTTAGAAACTTTCGACGCTCTGGTTCCATGACAGATTTTTTTACATACCACAATGCTTGTGCCCAAACCACCCATCTACTAAAAAACGAAAAGAGGAAAAAATGGAAAAAAGTTTGTTCAAATCTAAACCACAGAATAGATTAAATCAGAAGGGACACTCTCAATGTAAACAAAAACGTGGCGGCCATGTTCCCGTTGGCTACTTTTATGAATTAAGTGTCATCAGTTAAAATGTTAACATGTTGTCTAATATTTAAAAAATAATTACTTATTTAATTTATAAATTTTACAGGAATTTGAGTCACCAAGATAGGGAAAATATTTGAAAATAATATATAAATACAAATTACGATTAACAATTTCCAAGTATACAATATTGAAATCTATCTCAGACACTACCACGGTTATCTACACAGGTTGGCGTACGGGAGTGTTATCTCTGTTAAAGTGGCATTTGTAGTGAACTATTAGCGCTAGTAGTCATCGACCCGACATTAACATGTAAATTATACAAAAAACTGTAGTTTTTCATTCTTTACTCATAAACGATTACAAGAACATAAAAATTGTTAAGCACCTAAATTATAGATTGAACATTTTTACATCAGATAGAATTTTTTTGGTGTTTCTATCTTCAAAAGTACGTTTTATTTTCAATGAAAACAATTATATTATTTTGGTGCCAAAAATCAAAATAACATTACTGATAAAATGCCAATAAATTAATTAATAAATAATAATAATAAAATACAGAAATCAACCTATAATAATTACATTTTCTTTTTGTAATAATTATTTAAAAACCAAAGGGAGTCTACATTATCACCTTTGTGTCATATTTTTGATCGAACCGGCCGAATGAATAATTATATCTTTATTAGACTTATAACCAGATGTGCATCCAACAATACAACACTTAACCATTTTAACGATACACGAAAATTCAAAATTGACACACTCGGAAACTCAGACACTACGACTACGACAACGAGATAACGAATAAAGATTTAAGATACAATATAACAATTAACAAAAATTATCACTTATCTGAAAACATAATATTTTGTTTTTTGGCGCCAAAATAATATATTTTTTTAATTGAAAATGAGACGTTATTTTAAAGATAGAAACACCAAAAAAATTCTATTTGATGTAAAAATGTTCAATCTATAATTTAGGTACTTAGCAATTTTTATTTTTTTGTAATCGTTTATGAGTAAAGAATGAAAAACTACACTTTTTTGTATAATTTATATGTTAATGTCGGGTCGATGACTACTAGCGCTAATAGTTCTCTATAAACGCCACTTCGACAATCTAATGCATGGAATACATATCGTCGTACGCCAACCTGTGTAGATAACCGTGGACACTACTCATAACTGGCAGTGAAGTGATCTCATTAGTATCATTTAATTATTTTAACATAACTAATATATTGATCATGTATTTTATTTTTTATTTTTCAGAAATATTGCACATTCTGCTTTTGCTTCTCCAGCTTTGATTTAATTCCATGCAAGTGGGATCAACTACTATTATTTTTGCTCAACATGCCATCATATTCCTGCAATAACCTTGCTTCTATCTTTTCCTCCAAATTTGACTTTCATAATTTCTTTTTATTTCAACATGCTGTTTCAATCAATTCTATTATTTTTAACCCATATTTTTATAGTACCTCTCTCCTTTATTCAAGCTTGCCTTCAACAACTTGTGTTATATTAGATTTCAAAACTATATCAGCTGCATTTTAGCTTCTAATAAATAAAATATTTTTGATATAATAAAATGTGCATTTTTTTCTATCATGTATTTAATATGAGTACCTTCCTAATTATGTATATGATTAATACTTATCGTAAACGGTTACGGATTTTAAAATTAATAATTTTAAGTCAGTGATCAATTAAAATAAAACTAATTAGATTTAAAATATTTTTGGAAAAAATTGTATTTAACATTTTGTTTTTCTGGTATGGTCACACTGATTAGCCAACGGGAAAGATGGCTGTCACGTTTTTGAATGTTGGATATTTTTACTGTGTTAAATTTTATCAGTGTCCGGGCCCTGTCTAAACCCATCATATCCCATACAACACCTCTGGTAAACAGCTAAACGCTACAAAAATTGCGTTGACCCAATCAGTCGCCCAGATAATGACGACTGGTTCGACTCTTTTTGCTCCAAAGTAGCTCCCTGCTATGTCCCATGTGTCACAGAGATCTACTCACAGTATTACTCTCAATATTCTCCAACTCATGTTCTCGCAAATTATTTCAGTATTTCAGATTTAAATCTAGCTATATCCTCACGGCAATCTACCGGCTTCGGTCAAGACAATATTTCACCAAACATGCTAAAACACCTCCCTTCTGAGACTCTGATATCCCTTTTACTATTCCGAATGACATCTTAACAACCAATCAAGTTCCTTCTTCGTGGATTTCTTTTCGAGTAATCCCTATCCCCTAACAAAATTCTAACACCTCTTTTCGTCCAATTTCTCTTTCTTCCTCCCTTTGCAAAGTTTTTGAATTTATACTAAAAACAAGACTCGATTGGTGGTTAAAATTAAACTCGATCTTACCTGCAAATTTGTTTGCATTCAGTAAAGGCAGGGGCACTTTAGAATGCCTCTCCGCCTTTATCGGGAATATTTACCACTCTTTCGACAATAAAGAATTTTTTGTTGCCGCCTTCGTCGATATCCGGGGTGCCTTCGACTCCGTTAACATTCCTATCCTCATCACACATCTTCTTTCTTTACAAGTTCCCTCTAAATTTTGTAACGTTTTGACCTCCCTATTTAATTTTAGAAAACTGGTTTTCTCCTCTCCCTTTGGATCATCTAACACTCGTTACACTTTTTCTGGGCTCCCACAGGGCAGCTGTCTTAGTCCTAAACTATTTAATGTATATATGAGTATTGTTGAAAATCACCTTTCTATGGCTGGTCATAAATGTCTTATTTATGCCGACGACTTAGTTATATTCTATTCAAATAAATCTCTTAATCTTTCTATAGAAAGCCTCAACACTGCCCTCAAGGATTTAAGCAACGTTTTAATCAAAGTGACATTTGACGTTGCACCCGAAAAATGTGAATCAGTTATTTTCACACGACGCAAATACACAAACAACCTTATTACATATTTTAATAACATTAAAAATATCATTCATTTTGCTCCTAGCATCACCTACCTAGGCATCACTCTAGACGCCAAACTCCGGAGGATACCACATATAACATCACTCACAGCTTTCGTCTCTCGTTGGTCCAACTTTCTTAGATCTGTAACACGTACTTGGTGGGGCTCGCATCCCTCAAGCTTTTTATCAATATACTTGTCTATCATACGCTCTAAACTCGATTACGGATGCTTTCTTTTCGGCTCAGCTTCCTTTACAAATTGGAAAAAAATTAACAAACTTCAAACCTCGTGCCTTAGAACCATAATGGGATATATTAGATCTACTCCATGTCCTGCTATGGAAGTCGAATCCACTTGCACACCTTTCAATGCGAGATGCCGATGACTTGCTGGTAAATTCCTATTGAAATCTTTATCCCATAGTGATCACCAAATTTTTGATGTATATATTACTCATTGTATCTAAATTGGCGGTACGTTCCTAAATCCATACCTGTATTATCCATAATAGCTCATTCTATCTCAGACTTTTATCAATATAATATCATCAATTCTACTAAACTCCCTATTTACGAACAACCTTATGAATCCCTTCTTAATTTTCCTGTTGTTTATTCTGGTAATCAATTTTTAGGTCTGTCATCTAAAGATTTTAAAACTATGTCACATCCTATGGTTGATGCAGCTTTTTAAAATTTTTTTAACCAAAAATTCCTCAATTTTATTGTTGTTTAAACTGACGGATCGGTTTCTCCCCTTTCCGCTGGGTATGCTTTCTACATACCAAAGCTGCATGTCTCCTTTACTAATAACCTCCCTCCTTCGTCTTCTTCCTTTACAGCTGAGTGCTATGACATCATTGAAGCCTTAATTATAATTTTAAATTTTGCCCCTAACAATTACTTAATTGCCTCCGATTCTATGTCGTGCCTACAAACTTTAATTTCCAACCCATTCAACTCTCATCTATCTCCACTCGTTTTTCGCATTAAATTACTTATCTTCAATCTTAATCAATTAAATTATAATATTCACCTCCTTTGGATTCCCAGTCATACTGGGATACTTGGGAATGATATTGCCGACAACCTGACGAATGAATATACAGGGTCCGGCAGAAGTCATGACACAAAAATAAAGTTCAATAAAAACACGAAAACGTACTCGAATCCAATATTTTTTACATTTAATACTTTCCATAAGATTTACAATTTATGTATGATAAACAACTTCTGGCATATGACGATATTCGTTAGTAATACAGGTTTGAAGGCAGAAACGAAAACTTCTCATAGCTCGCTTGGTAATTTTCCGTAGAATTGCTGCGATTTCTTGAATTCTTGCGGCTTTAAATTCTTCCAAGTTTTTAGGACGGTGTTTGTAGACCTCAGCCTTTAATTATCCCCACAGAAAAAATGTACAGGGGCGAGATTGGGGGACATTGGGGGCCAATTGATGATTCTCTGCAGGATATGGCATGAGCCGGGAAGAGCTTGCGCACCAATGCCATTGATTGAGTGGCTGTGTGAGCCATAGCGCCGTCCTGTTGGAACCAAACCTCATCTAAGCCTTCCTTGATAATCTCTTGCTTGAATTCTGCAAGTTTGGGTTGAAAAAAGTCCCTCAACATTGCCACATAGCAGTCAGAAGTGAATGTCATTGTTTGGCCTCTCTCTTCGAAATAATAAGAGCCAATGACCCAAAACGAGAAACTGCACACCAAACAGTGACCATTAAACTGTGTAGAGGACTTTGATGAATCTCGTGGGGGTTTCCAGGTACCCAGTATCGCATATTTGCTTGTTCACAATTCCACACAAGTGAAAATGAGCTTCGCCGCTTGTAAGCAAAAATTCACCCACCGGAATTGTGTCCAATATTCTTCGACAGCTCTCAACTCGAATTTTTTGGTCCCTGGGTAGCAATTCCTGGACTTATGCCATTTTGTAAGGATGGTATGTAAAGAATGGAATGTAAAGAAGGTCGAAATGCAAAATTCGTCTCACTGATCGGTCTGATAAACCAAGGGCGCTTGCATGTTTCTTGGCAGAATGATGAGGTGACTTAAGAAAGGAGTTCCTTACAGCCTCATCATTTTTAGGTGTTCTGGCTGTAAAGGGTCTGCCACTTTTCTTTTTGTCTTCAGTAGATCCAGTGTCATTAAAATTATCCACCCAACGTTTAATTGTTCTGCGGCTGGGAACAGGATCGTATCAACCAAGGCCAAGCGTCTGGCGCAGAGCGCGCTGCGTTTTTATAGGCGACTCGCTATTTTGAAAAAACACTTCACAACGAGCGCACAACAAATTGAAACAAATTTTCTATATTGATCTATGAGAGTATCTCGGGTTTCCTCTATACCCCCTAGATTTCTTTCTGCGGGTGTTGATCCCTACTGGAAGTCAACTTCTCAGAGTTCTGAAACTTTCTCTCAGTATCTCTACCTTACTTTCTTTTAATATTCGGTATAGCTTTCTTTTCTTGAACCACTCGAGTTCCGATTCTACCTCCAGGAAGGGAAGTTTTGCAGTTGCCATCGTGCGCAGCTCTTGAATGGCTAGGGCAATGTTGTATTGTGAGCCTCGTAATTCCTATAAAAAGTGAAATAGATTCTTGATATATTTTCCTGATGTCTGGTGACCTATTATTAACATTATGTATGTATATTTTCTTAATTTATTATTATTATTTTTTTTTGCCATTAAATTTTTAGACACTATATCTACACACACACACACACACACACATATATATCACTTGTCACTGGATTTTAAACTATGTCTCAATTAATATTGTTTCATAAATTAACACATACATCTAAATATCATTATTTCTACACCATAAAAATCTATTAATTATCAATAATATTCTATAATCACTTTATACCTTTAATTAAACACAATTATTTTCCCTCATAAATCACTTCATAATTTCAAAATATTCAAAATAATTCTCAATATATCTCAATAATCACAATATTTCTATAAATTCTTCAATAATTTCATATAACACATTTACTCTTGAAACCAACCCATATAGTTTTTCACTAAGATCCTGTCAAATTTATATTAACGTACTCCATCATAAATTTATTTTATAAACCGGTCTTTAAAAATTCTTTATAATAATTAACTTTAAACTCTTTTTCAATAACACCTAACTCTTCAAAATATTCTACAACATAACTCATAAAACTTTTTGATACTTCATTAAATTCTTCAATAAATTCAACTCTTAAATATTTTTAAAAATCTCTTATATTATTTTACTCAAAAAATCAGACTACTTTTTCTATTTATCTTGAGTTAAGTGTGCGTATTTCTATTTTAATTTTAATTCTAAAAATGTTTGAAAATTTTTTTTTGTTTAACAATGGGACTTGAATACCAAGAGAGATGAAACTGACGATACAAAATATTAACTACTTACAATAAATTCTTGTTACTCATCTTGACTGCTCCAGATGGTAGGTTTTCTTAAAAGTCAAAAAATAATCAGCTGTAGTAAAAAAAAGTAAAATTAAAGTTTTTACATCAATGCTAGAAAATATTGCGTTTTTATTTGGATACATAAAACAAACATATCAGCAAAGAGGCAATAAGATTATTATAGTATTCTGACCAGTCATGTTGTATTATCATAGGTGAGCGCAGGTGAAAAGCTGATGTACAATCGTACTTGCCTTAATTTCTGTTGTAAACTCGTCTTTAATATAACTGTCCTTATCCTTTTTTAATAGACCAAGAAAATACACCATGACTTGCTGCGAAAATCAAGTTATTGATATTGACTGTAGAATTGTTACTGGAGTAATGAGGAATTTTCGGGTGCATTATTGTTTGATCAAAATAATTTAAAGCTTTTCTGAACTTAAGAAATTCTGTGATTTGTGGTCGATAAAGACTAACGCATTCAACACAACATAATAATTATTATTTTAAGAATCGATCAGCTAATGAAATTCTGCTTCTTATTATGTAGTTTTTTTTTTTTTTTGATTAACGAGTTTATAATAAGTAAATAATTAAATGAATAATTAATATAATTAAATAAATTAGCAATAAGTTTTGTGTGATATACGTACTTACTCGCAGATCAACTCAACCACCCAATTCATCGTAAAAACGCTTGGGATCGAAGAATCGCTTTCGTTTCACATTCGTGTACAGTTGACTGAATGAGTATCGTTTAATTCGACAATTTGAATGAAATAATATTTTCTTGAAACCCATCTAATGTTTCGCCTGAACAGTAAAAGAACTATAACTTTAAACTTCGTAATTATTCGTAATGCGTATGACCGTTTCGTGAATCGTGGTGTTATCACAGCCTTGCGTGGTCCTCGAGTCCGTCTGATTATTATAATCATGGAAAAGTGATTGATACGTTATCACAATAATTGGTAGTGTTTTGTTTATTATCGTACATGCATAAACTACACTACACAAACAACAACTACTGCCTCCGCTATCATTTAACCATTAATACTACAACACACACATACACACGATAAATTATTGCTGTCTTTTTCTTCTCTTTTTTTTTTTTATTGTTTCATGTGTGTGTGTTTTTTTTTCATACATCTTTTTGAAATGTTGTCAACAAAATTCTTGTTTTCAGTCTCGTACGAATGGGCAATTCGTTCGACGTGAGACTGTTTTCGTGAAACGACCAACCGTCGAATACAAGTACCAATCGGTACTTTCGTAGGTAGATCTACCGTCCGCCGATGTTTCGAAAATAAAATTATACATCGCACCTACCTACCGATCGTCAATACTGCTAGAGTAGCAAAATGTCTATTTCATCAAACTCGATAATCCACAAATTATATAATCGTCAGGTAATAAAATGTTTTGCATTAGTTGCTTGGATCGAAGTCGTGTTACACACGATTGCTTTGCGTTTCGACGTTTAAAACGAACGAAAACGGTTAGGTTAGTCGTCATTAAAGTACACTGTGATCCCAACGATCAATGGTGTTTACATATGCTTGCCAACGTATAGCATTTGTATCTTGGACGTTTGGACGTATATTATAGTATTATTTTATATACTGTTGTGTTTGTGTATATCAATTGACAACATTAATAAAAATGTTCATCACTAAAAAGTGATGTATGGAATTAAAAAAAAATATATTTTATACACTGACTACTTGATAATAATTTTTCTTTTTATCGCAGTATTCTTTCCTTTTATTTAAACATGTATTCATATATATATATATGTCCATTGTATTCGATTAATTTAATGATCCCAACAGATATGTAACTATAGAAAACCATTTTTTCTTATGCAACTATTTAATAAAGTATCGAAAGATTTTCTTTAATTGCATTTATCAATTTAAAAAAAAAATTAATCTGATACATACTATTCAACGGGAGTAAAATTATTACCATTTCCAAATTTTATTATGTGAATTTTATAATATGTAAAAGTATTAACTTGGTAATTAATAAATGTATAAAATCATAATTATATATGATCTTGAAGTTTTAATTTCTATTTGTTAATTTTTTTTTATTTTACCATTGTTTAAATGCTTTGACTATTTGATTACTACCTACCATAATATTATTTTAGGAATGATCCTTTTTTTTTTGTCATTTGGTCAAGTGTAAATCTTAGTTTAGAAAAATTAAAATTAAACATTTACATGATGGTTTAATTAATATTTTAATCACAGATACTTTTAATTGAACATTAGAACCTACCACAGTAATTTAGGAACTTTCAAAAAGGCTAGGTTCTGTGCCCATCTATCGAATAAGTAAAATTGGAATTTCCCAACTAACTATGCTTTTATTGTAACTAATATAAGTTTACCTAAATTTTTATGTGTACTGACGATTATGTCACATCTGATTTGAGAATAGTCTTCATTTGTTAAATTTGTCTTCTTTTTAGGTTCATGGAACTTTTAAGTATAAGCATAATCATAATCCTCGAAATAATGCAAGATATTTATTCAAAGACAGTACAAATTACCGCGAGATTGTCTTACCAGATATTATAGAAGATATATCTGAGTTAGTGAATTGACTAAGATTTGTTATTTAAATTCAAATTAATTTTTGTTTCTATTTTGTTAATTTAGTCATGTGTTTATGGGTTTAACTCAATGTGGTCGATTTTTGTTGACGTATACTATAGCACAAACAGAAAATTTATCGTTAAGTCCTATTATGTCTTCATCAAATATGAAATATAAACTTCATTTCTGGGCTTTTCGAATGGGTCAGAAAGCTTTCCGAGTTTCTGAAGTCTTATTATTTGAAAATTCCGAATTAAATGATTTTTTAAACATCCACATTGTTCAATGGCCTAATCGGTCTGACAGAGTAGTAGTTTTTGGCGAAAGGTAAATAATTTACAATTAAATTAATATGTATGGTGCTTCTTAATGTGATTATTGTGATTATGTGCTTTATAAATATGGTGTGATTTAATTTAATAATCGATTTTATATAAGCTTCCTTTTCTATATTTTTGTTTTCCTTTAAATGATTGAACATTACTCTGTTCACTTTTTACTATCTTTCCCATCTTCTAAGTTTACTTCCGATGTCTCCATATTTTTATACATCATATACAAGTATCTATTTTTATATCTCCATCTGTAGTATGACTTTGTATTTATGCTCATACTCATTAATACTTAAAACACTTGTTCATTTTTTCTATAAAATATTACCATACCATATATTGTTTTTTCTTTTATCTGCTATTGAAAGTACCTTTAATATCCTTTTAATTCTTACATTTTAATTTCTTATACTAATTGTTTTTATCACCTCACACATTTATCATTTACCCCCATATCCATTCTTTCTTTAATCTAAATTGATTTCATAAAATACAAATACTATTACCATGATATTATTTGTAATTTTCATGATAAATTGTACTAGAATATTGATTCTAATAATTGTGATCACATTAAGCTGAACCTACTGGACTGCTATTGTAAATTGACTTGTTATTGAGTATATTTGTATTGAATTATAGTGTGACAGCCGACGATGATTATAGTGATATGCACAAAATTTACATTACAGTTACTACCCTACCTTCTTTAAATAATTGTAAAGATTGCAGATTAGTAGCCTATGAACATAGACATGAAGGTAAATTGATGGATATATTTTTATATAACATTTTTCATGTAATATTTTATTTTCATTTGTTGTTTACAGATTTTTCAAAGCGTTATTCAGGAAATACTTGCCTTGTTCATGGTCTTACTGTTCATACATCATTTACAGTATCACATCCTTACCCATGGCTAGAACCTTCTGTGTCATTGAAATATGATAGTTATATTGTGCTCAATACATGTAATTTTATTCATGTTTTAAACATTGATTTAGATCAGAATCAAGGAGTTGAATCAGATCAACCAGAAAACATTAATGTTCCATTAGCTCACAGGTATGTTAAAAAAAAAAAAAAAAAAATGAATCGAAGAATGAACTGATGTAAAAATGAATTATTTTAATTACAGGCTTAATTATTATTTGACTGAATTTGGTTACAAATTGGTAACCAAAAGTGATAATCAAGAGAGGGGTGTGAAACGAAGACATATTGACACTAAATGCTTTGTATGTTTTAAATGAGTATTACTTTTCAAATCTAAATTTATTTTTTTTTATAGTTTGATAAAGAACAAGATATGACAAAGACTGCTTTGAACCCTATGCCTAATTATAATAACCATCGCTTATTAAGGATGAAAGATGCTGAGAAAGTAAACCTTGTTAAAATTAAAATATTAACTTAATAGTTTTTACTTATTAGTACTAATTACTATAAATCTGTTGGTTTTTTCTCAATAGATATATGATTTTGATGAAAATGACGAGAGTTGTACATTGAAGTTTAAATGGTTCAGGCGTAGAAGAATTGCTGACAAAATGTATGAATTTTGTTCCGAAGAAGAAGATATGGAAAATGTGCATCCATCATCCAAAAAGAGTGTTTGTCAACGTCATGAATCGCCTGGACCTTCAGCCGTTGATCAAACACCATTATATATACAAACAGATTATGAAGATGATAGATTAAATGACTGTGATAGAAAAATGATATTTGCTCAAGAATTAAATGCAATCATTGCCGATTGGGACTGTTTATCTTCACCACGTTCAGTGACCTCTGAAGATAGAGATCTTAAGAGTCCTGATAGTACTAACAGAAAGATTACTAATGTGCTCAAGCCAAGAAATAAAACACCATTGTCAAAGAATCCCAAAAGTCCATGTGATAAAAAAATCAGTGTTATGCTTGTACCTGATAATACTCAAGGTACATTGCATTATTTTATAAATTAAGTGTTAAATTGGTTTAATATTGTTTTGTTTTTGATGTTAATTTCACAGGAAGTCAATCAAATAATACATTTCGATCTGTGCCGTTACAAGGATGTTCAGTAAAATTAGAAAGACGATATATAGAAGTGGATGAAGAAATTGTCTCGGTCTCTACAGATTTAGATGGTTTGTTGAAATTTTAATTATTTAGTGGATTCATAAAAGTTAATGATTAATAGTACTGTTTGTAATTTTATAGTATGTAATGATATAATAATGAAAATTATTGAAAATTATCAGTTTTAAAACAACTGATGTGACCAGATAATTGTCATTGATATCACTCATTTTTATTTAATTTTTTTTCCACCTAAACTTGTAATTATTATTATTTTTTTTTTTGTTCAGATTATTGATGGTACTAATGTAACAAAATAATAATAATTATCAGTTTAGGTTACTATTCTTTTGGTAGCAATTAAAATTAATTAAATTTAATCTATGTATGCTTTCTATAAACAGTTAAAATACTTTTTTTTTATTATAGAAGATGATGGTATAACAGGGTCATTGTGCGCACTTCCTTTATCTGTGCACGGATCTGCTTCTGCTCAAATGCAAATGATCAATACGACTAAAAGTGGAAAACCGGTATGAATAGTCATTGCATATTATGAATGAGAGTAATGTTAAAAAGTAGAATTAATTCATAAATAATTTTAAAATATTTATAAGAACAAAAAACGATTATCTAAATCAGTAATTGGTTAGAGTAAAATTTAAAAAATAGTATAGTTTAATTCATAATGAAAAAATTCATTTCAATAAGTGTTAAGTATTTTAAATTTAAGATTATAAATAAAATAAAACTAAATTATTATTTACTTTAATATTGGTGTTTTAGATTCTGAGTGAAGCGAAAGATCTTATGGTTTAACAATGATGTTTATTTTTTTTCTTGGAGACAATTTTCGCTTACCTTTAACTTTGTCCAAAAGTTTTATCCAACTGCTCTATAGATTGGAAATTACATATAGGTGACACTTTGAGGGTTTATTAAGCTCTTATTCAATAGTTTTACCAGGCAAGAGGAAAAACTGCCAATAAATCCAGTAAAAACGGCAAAATTCGCCAAAAGCGACATTTTCATTAAATAGACTCTAATAATTTCATTATAACTCTAAAAGTAATGTGGCTAAAAACTTGAAATTGTCACCATATATTATTGATGTATTACTACATACTTTGAAAATGCCTTGTTTTTTTAAAAAGTTTATCCTTAATGAAGTTTTATATATTTGATGAAAACTTTTGAAAATTTAATATGATTTGACTCATAAACGTCTCTTACAATACTGAAAAATTGCAAAAATCGTGACTCAGGATTTTTTTTTATTAGCACTTATATTAGTAATTTATCATACAATTTTTATGTAATCAACTTTTTACATCAATTTTCAACTTAAACAATTTATTTAAAGAAATTGGTCAATCCAAACAGTATATTTTAATTCTAAAGCTTTGCTCAGAATCGTTCAAAAAAAGGAATGGCCTACCATTGCTTTAAAATTCAATATACCCATCCCCATTAACTTGTCCGAGGAGCAAAGAATATCCTATGGTATTACTTTTTTAAATTAATTTTTGTACACATTTTTTATGTGTTAATTTTTTTATGATTATATATTTACTTTTGTATTTAGTAATGCCCTATTCTAGTGTTTTGTTGAAAAACAATTTTCAAACTATTCTATAGAATACCTATTGAAAACTTTAATATACGCAATATTTCCATCGTAATATTTCGTAAATGCGTAATTTTTTTTTTTTTTTTGGTACAACTAGTTGATTTTACTCATCTGAAATAATCATAATATTGAATTATCTTGATTCAAATTAACATAGTAAAACCTTTCTAATACAGAATCATTTGTGACTAATAAGCTGTTTTATTATAGAGAGTTTTCCACTATAAAGAGGATGAAAAACTACTCAGTATTTGAACCAGGACTGTTTATATTTTCTGTTATGAAGGATTCTTTCTTAAGTGTAGAGACGATTAATTTTATAGATTAAAAACCAAAATAGGATCTATAAACTTAACATAGTGATTCGCATTATAATTGATACAACTTTTATGATAAATATATGTTAATACAATTTTTATATGATAAAATAATTTCATTACAAATACAATATTTATATTTTTAATATGTATGTATTTATATACCTTTAACCATTATTATCAAAAATGCAAAATATCTGTAAAAGTATACATTTATATACATTAAATTATTAGTACCATTATATTATACAAATATATTATCACATAGTCTGTTTGTCTTTGACAAATATACTGAATACTGATTTAATTATTATGAATAATGAATATTAATTGTTCATCGTTTAAAATGTCACAATCAATTCATCAGTAGGTCATTGTAATGTCAATATTTATTTTAAAATTGTGTTCTAGTACTAATTTTTTAATGATTATGTATACCTACTTAAGCATATGCTATGAATGCTATGAACTTGGATTTCAAATTTATCAATGCTCTTGTCAAGCTAAATTTTATGCATTTATAACAAATAAGACAAAACTTAATTTTTTTTTTTTAGGAAAAAAACGTCTGTGTTATCAAACAAGCAAGTTTAGATTTTGAACTTGTCAGCTATAAAGTTGCTGAAATCATTTGTAATCTAGAAGGTCATAAATTTTGGTGCTACAACGATTATGATTCTGCCATTATTGATGTAAATATGAGTACACTGTTTTTTGTTTACTGTAAAAAATGTAATTTAGTTCTAATACTTGGCTATAATGTAACAGATTTGTCCTTTAAATGGTGACATTTTAATATCATTATGCATAAGACTGAACACTGAAGAGGAAAAAAGACCTATGCCTCAGTGTCAACTAGAGACTAATAGGTATTTCCTTCGTGCTTCAAATTCAAATGAAATTTTAAAAAATCTATTATCATTTTAGGGGTTTTGAAACTAAATGTGTGATTTTGTGGAACCCTGAGACTGATATTTGTTACCTAGAAGCTTATTGGCAACTAGAAGTAGTCACTGACGATCCAAGTCGTACAAGTTGGAGTCCAGCACGTTTTGAAGCCAATATACTGCGTCAAGCAGAATTAGGTTTCTTTAATATCCCTATGGCCCGTAAAGTGCGGTGTCTACAACATGAAGTTTGGTCCAGACAACTCGGAAGCCTGAGTAAGTTTGTTTTTACAAAGTTTATATTAAACCTCAATTATTAATAACTGTTATTACTTAATGTTATTTTCAGATCCACCATTGTTTGAAATACGAGACGAAGAGAATATGATAACAATCCTAAGAAATCGAACAGAGGCGATAGATGAAAATAATGTTATGTTGTTCCTACGCAACAGAATACCAATATAGCTTAAAAAAGTAGGATGGCAGCAGTTATTTATCATAAAGTAGCATAAGTTTATGTTTTGGACTATGTTGATACAAAATGTGTGATAGATATTAATTTTTTTTCATTTATGAAATGCAATTAGTATAACATTTTAATTTTAAATCTCTGCAAATAATCTATTTGCTGTGAAACTTACCTAAAATAATGTGACTATTGAGAGCTCATTTTTATATAAATATTTGCTAAATGCCTAAATTCTCTAAACATACGTAATCATCAAAACGAAATAACGCATCACATTGATTCACTGTAAAATTATTGATTACTTTATTTTTTTTTTCAAATTATTTACAAATTTTAAATAACACATATTATATAAAATGTGTAATGTAAATTTGTAATTCATTTTTCTTTAAATTTCCGTCGAACATTTTTTTAAAAGTTTGTTAGTATAATTACTGGATATTTTTCTAGGTATCACATTATTTAAACTCGCCATTTGTTTTTAAGTTGTTTCTAAGTAATATCCTTGCCGTGGCTTAATATTCAAAAATTCTTTCGATTCATTAGTGATAACTGTTAAAATCCTCATTTTGGTTTACTTACTCTGTATATGTGTATTTTTAGGCACAGACAATTTTTTGAAGTACAAAAATATCATTTAAAGTATTTATTTTACTTGTGTTATAAATTTCACCATGCTATTAATAATTAAAATTTAATAGAATGAATATTAGGTGCATTATTTGTGTATTATTCTTATTGTTATTAGTAAAAGCGTTAAATTTAAAAAATAATCAAAATTAATAGTTGTAAAATACGTCTTTAAGAATTGGGCTTGAAAAAATTGTAGTTTATACATTAAGTATGCATAAAGTATTAATATTAATAAACAATTATATTAATGGTGTAATTTGTTGATCAGTATGAAAGTTTCAATAGTATTATTCAAAAATATAATAAAATCCATTGTTTTTTCTTCTTCTTTTACTATGACAAAAATTAAATGTCTATTATTGTGTAATATGAAATTTAATAGAATAATAGGTGGTTTATGGTGATATGAATTTTATGTAAAATTATTAAATGAATAAAAACATTTAAATGAAATTTATCTGCATATATATATATATATATATATATATATATATATATATTGTGTGTGTCAAGTAAAAATATCCCTGTGTTAAACTGCACTTAAAAGTTTCTTTTTGTATTTTAACTCTTAGTTGAATTAATAAATATTTTATATTATGAAATTTCTGGGCAATTTTACTCAATTTTACTTATAAATGATACATTTAGTTAAACTATAATTTAACCGTCCTGTACAATCAACAGAAACCTTACTGACGTAAAATAATACATACATATGGTAAGAAAAAATTAATTCATTATATTATTACTATTATTAATACAATAAACTATACATTAAGCATCACATTCTCCTGTGGCGGCTCTAGGATTTTGATTTGGAGGGGGCCATAACCATAATATAATTTACTTCGTTATTATTATTCATTGCTATATACAGTAAAACCTTATTAATCTGGACTAATTGGGGCTTTAGGTGTTCCAAATTAATGAAAGTCCAGATTAAACAAAATAACCAATAATCGTAAATTATAAATTTATGATAAGACATTTTTATTGGATATTTTACTATACAAATGTTAATCGGATACATATATCTAACAATGTTAAACCTAAAAATTAGTACATCATTGTATTATAATTATTATACATACATATTGTATTTAGGCACACCTTATTATTTTTTTCTCTTGACACACCGGTAATGGCTTGAAAAAACAGCTAAACTTGGGTTGTCTTCCTTTCACAGTGATTTTTTTAATAGTTAACTCGCGAAGTTGCCTCAGATGCTCATAATCCGTAGATATGTTTTCATTGTTTTTATCTTCGACGTATTTAAAATGACAATGTTTATTTGATCTTTAATAAATGATGTTAATGATAATTGGTATTGATAAATATGTAATTGCAATTACCCACATTTATGGAAAATTTGTAGAACTCGCTTTCATGTTTATTTTTATCTATGGCATACACTTGCATAATTTACTTATTATAAACGGCTGTATGGATTAAGCGAAGTCCGGACTGATGAGGATCAATGAGGTTTTACTGTAATACTATAATACAATTTTTTGAAGTATTTTGGGGGGCATGGCCTCATGGGCTCCCACCCTTAAAGCCGCCACTGACATTCGTCTATTATAATGATGTACATTCTAATTATCTGATAAGTTTTTTTAATGTGTTTTTTTATATGTATTTTTTATTTTTATTTTTCCATTAAAATATATATATATATATATATTTATTTATATATAGATTTATGTGAACAAACTATGAAATAGTGTTTAATCTTGAAATTACTTTTAACTAAGTAAATGAAATAAAAATTTGTCTATACTACTATACTTTATATCACGGCGTAGTGAGGTAGGGAATTCGCGGAAAGGAGTAATTACTTAATATAAGTAACAATAACTATATTCAAAAATAGTGGGAGAATTTAACTACAAAACCGCGGAGCTACCTCATTTGGATGCGCGAACGAGTAACATTTTCTCAGTGGCCGTAGTATAGTGTGCATGCACCTGTTTCAATGTATTTGAAATAATTTACTTGTGTTTGGTATGTTTAAAATTTTAAAGTACTTACTGAAATTTTAGGATAGTAAAATGTCTTAATGTTTAGAAGGTGCTGAATTGTTTTTAAGTAGAAACAATTTTTTTTTTATATAATATGATTTTTTTTTTATTTAATTATTAATGTTCGCTTAATGTTTTATCCGATGTAAATGTTCTGTTAATGTAAGTTCCTTTTTGTGGATTGTTTATTTTTTATAATAATAGTCCGGAAATATTTATCTTTATTACGTATTGTAACAATAATAAAAATAATAATGATTTGTTAATGTGAAAATGATATATATATATATAATATACTTAAATATGCATATTACGTATTTATTTTGTTGTTTATTTGTATGGTAAAAAAAAAACATATAAAAGAGAAATTCTTAACAAATAAATTAATTTATCATTCGTCTTATGAGCTATGATGAAAAAAAAAAATAAAAATAAAAATAATATATATTGGAATAATGACACTTAAAAATTGTAAATAATAAAAATCGTCTAAACTGTACAAATTTGGTTTATGAGCCAATAGTCTCTTATTCCTATACGCTAATGTTTGGATGCATTAGGATTTGTTAAAAATAATAACAATTATATTTATATCTATTTACACAATACATACAAATTCATCGCGTACATAGGGTATTATGACACTAAATTTCTATATTAAAATTATAAATAATTAGGGTTTGTATTTTCTTGAGGAAAAGTCTGGTGTCGGCTAATTATTCATCCTGTGGGTTCACCGATTATTCGAGCAGAAAATAATTGTGATGTAGACTGCATGTGGCTTTGATTTGTAGACGATCGTGAACCGCCTCCACACCTGACTCGTACAAATTGTTGTATTATTAATATTAATTTTTTTTTTTTTTCTATATACTTTTGAGCAACTAATTATCATTATTATTCATAGTCTATTCACTGGCATTCGCTTTCGGTATCGCTTTTATCTGTAACACGTTAAAAAAGATTGTTAAAAAACTAAATTATTTGTTTGAAAACAAATATGTTTTATTTTTTTTTTTTTTAAGAAACGGAAGATAATCGTTC
This sequence comes from Therioaphis trifolii, assembly GCA_027580255.1. Taxonomy (NCBI): domain Eukaryota; kingdom Metazoa; phylum Arthropoda; class Insecta; order Hemiptera; family Aphididae; genus Therioaphis; species Therioaphis trifolii. Next base: position 121,364,318 of record CM050404.1, read on the forward strand.
CGGTTATAATCCACCAGAGTGTTACGGTAATCCCTACCGGTCGTGATTTATCATCACAAAAGTGGCAAACCAAAAAAAAAAACATTAATGGTACACATCACCTTTCTTGCCGTTGTAAGCGTGCCTCTTGAGTCTGTCGTATAAGTCTTCTTTGTTGCCGTAAATGCTAGCATTCGACCTTGCTAGGCTGTTCATCTTGCCGTTGTGCAGACTCTCTGCAAAACATCGTGGTCGGATTAGTCAAAATCGTTAAAAAAAAAAAGAATAGTCGTGTTGAGAGGCGGAGAAAAAAAATTTCAATTTTAGTCAAGTTTAAAATAAGAGTTTGTTTTTCGTGTGGCATTTTCATACATAATATACATGTATTCTATTCCACACGAATCAGGGGCGTATTTAGATTTTTTTGTGGGGGGGGGAGGCTGTGGTATTTTCTCCAATTGAAATTCCCCGATTCAGCCTATTAAACCGAACTCAAAAGTGTAATCGCTACGATCAAAATCGTCAGACACATTACATGTATGACTTGTTCGTTGTTACTAATAATTCTTTATAAAATTATATTGAACTTTTACGATTTACATCTGATTGGACATAATAAGCAGACTTCATCAAAAATTCCTGGATTTCGTGGGGGGGAGGAGGACTGAAGCCCCCTCAGCCCCCCGAAATACGCCCTTATCACGAAATGCCACAATCCGCAGCAGTCGTACGGACCGCGTCGATCCAAGTGGTAAGAGGGCTTCAGTGCGGGTCCGACGCATTCGAATCGAGTCCCGGATGTTTGTATAGTCTTAGTGTCGAGTCTCTGCATTTATTACGATAAAAATTTACATGTTACATATAAGGATTTACCGTTGGTGGTTTTCAGAGCTATTTATAGTTTTTTATTAGGTGCCGACGTCAGATGATTTGCCATGTGACGAGTTCGTGCAATTATTGTATTGCATGATCGAACGTTCTGAAATCAGTTTGTATCGGCTGTACAGTAATTAACAAGACTGGCGAGTTAATGATATTTTTAACTCACTCGAATCGAGTATATCGATTTCTTTTTAAATGATTAAAAAGAATGACAGAAATACTTTTACGACCTATATAACTGACAGTTAAAATTCGTAATTGACTTTGTTGACGAACAACGTGAGTTGATTAATGAAGAAGTTACTTAATTTAAAATTACAGTAATTAATAGTTTAAGTTAAATATTTGAAATCAACTCAACTCGAACTGTTTCTAATATGCAGTGATTGGCGTCTATATTATAATCCAAATTAATTAAAAGCATTTGATTGATGCCCATTGCCCAGTGTCGGCAATAAATACACGGTGATCAATATACAGCATAGGGGGGTCATTAGCCCCTAGTGGTATGCAGTAGTGTACGTTTACATCTCACGACTTCCACGTAGTATCGTAGTTGGCACCTGTTAACTCACGTACCTACATACCCGCCTTCTGTTTGTCGACTCTCGTGAATGATTACAACCCCAATTATTAACAAAAAACATTTCCACTGCAGTACACAAATGCGTCTGATTTTTCATTGCGTTATTTAAAAAATAGAATACTTCAGTGAACAGGATAGAAAAAACATTATGAAAATTTAAATATTCATCATGGACTATGTCGTAAAAAAAAAAAAAAAAAGAAAAATCAAAACTCTTTAACCAAATCACCAATCACAAGAGTAATAATCGATTTCAAGAAATATACATTGCTCGGGTATGGCAAATTCAACAGATTTCACTAGAATTTTTTTGGTAGTATTTCCTCGTGTTTTCAATAAACGTCGAAAATGTCGAAAAATAACCGTTCCGAAAACATCGAGTTGATGGAAATTCAGATCTGTAAAGATTCTTGAAATGAGCGTTTTAGACGAACCCTGAAGCGCAGTACATCGTACAAAAATCATTATTTTGATTCTTCGTTGAGAATCCGACGAGGTACCCGCCGAGAAGGATCACTAGAGAGACTATCGACTGACTGTCGCCGTCATCAGTGTGGTCTGAGACTTTTTTTTTTATCCTCGGGACTCGAGTTATAATTGAAGGTTAACAAGTCGAAACGTGTTATTGCCAAAAATGTCAAATTTCAGAAAACACATTTCTAAAATAATACGGAAAATCTATTTTTTAAATAAATTCAAATCAATATACATTATATTATAAGTAGTTTTAAAAAAATATATATTTATCTTTGAGTTTGATGCAAAACGTACTATTTCCGGAAATAATACATTTTGAAAAAAATTAAGGTTGGAAATACCACGTTTTGAAAAAAGTCCGACTTATGTTACACCTCAAAAAATGGACAAAAAAAAAAAAAAAAAACAAAAATAAAGACAAAAATGAATTCATTGATTGTTTTACCATATGAATCGATATTTATCTCGATTTCGTCAATTTTGGCAATAACACGTTACCTACTTTTTACCCTTCATATTATTATTGGTTTTTTGTTCCGGGACTCGGCTCGAACGCGGCCCACCGTGGTGTGAGGGTGAGGAGTGTGAGGGTGAGGAGTGTGAGGGTGAGGTGTGTGAGGGTGAGGTGTGTGAGGGTGAGGTGTGTGAGGGTGAGGTGTGTGTGTGTGTGTGCGTCTCGCTTACCTTTCATGTACGTCTCGTTGTAGAAGTTGGGCATCTCCCAGCCGTCCTCCTCGTCGTCGTAGTAGTGCGCGTACGTGGAGTGGTGCGACGGCGCGATGGACTCGGCGTACGGCGCGGCGCCGTAGTAGAAGTTCACCTGCGACCCGGTCTGGTCGTTGGTCTGCGCCATCAGCTTCTTGGGCTCCTTGACGCGCTCGGACCGCGCGCATATCATCCACACGAACAGCGCGATGACGATGAGGAACACGACGGTGGCCGCGATGCCGCCCGCGATGTACGCGAAGTCGGACTTGTCCTCGCAGTGCGGCCCGATGAACGAGCCCACGCAGCGGCACGACGGCTGCCCGCGCAGGTCCTTCACGCACGTGCCCTTGTTCTCGCAGTAGCCGTCGCACACGTCGCGGCACGCCTTGCCGGTGCCGTTGAACCCGGGCCGGCACTCGCACTTGAAGTCCGACGTCTCCGGTATCAGCAGACAGTCCGCGTTCACGTCGCAGTGTTTGCCCGCCGCGTTCGCTTCGCACGGGTTCCAGCACTCCGACTTGCTCGTCTGCAACAGCGGCGCCGGAAAACGGTGTTAAAAAAACGACAACGACCGCCGCGAGACCGACGCCTGCCCCACCCCGCGAGATTTACCGCTCCCCCGAGATATTTCCCGCTCCCCCGAGAGATTTTCCGTTACCCCCCGAGAGATTTTCCGTTACCCCGCGAGATTTATCGCGAGATCTTGTACGATACCACCTACGTATTGATTCCGTGGTATCCGAATATTTCCAACGTGCGATTTCGATACGGTCGGTAAATACGTAAAAAAATTACGTCGTACTAACTAGGTATTTGTCGACATAACGACCAATATTGTCGTTATTTATTGGTGACGATATTTCATAAATTTTTTTTTCTAACGACGAGACAGCTTCGACTGTCGTCACTGATTTGTTAAAACATTATATTATACCTTACCGCCAAACGGCTTACGGAACTTTAACGAAAAATATATATTATTTCAAAAGCAAATCGAATCAAGTTTTATTATTTTATTGGTCTCTAAAGACATTATTATCGTCGAAAACGACTTGTTGAGAACTGTTGTGTTATTCGTGTGTTTAACTTGACCCGTAACCTTATGGAACAGTTTTATTTTACAGAACCACCTCCACGAGTTGGTTTATCGTTTGATTATAGCCACTTGTTTAAGTTATGTTCGGTATTACAAAAATTAATAACTTGTGTAAAAACGTAAAGACCGTTTTATTATGTTAAATGATGAAGTATTTAAATTAAGATTAATTTAATTAGATTCTATTCGATTCGAAAATACAAATTATTTATTTATTTAATCGTATGGCGATGAAAATAAATAATAATAGTAATATTTAACTCATAAATAAAAATACTCAAAGAGCGTCTTAAACAAGTTTTACTTATACGGTTTTGTGTGCGATGAATTGAGAGACAGGACGTCGATGTGTATTATTCGTTATCTTCTTTCGATTTTATACGACGCCGTCTTGATTAAAATTAAAAACCCGTGAACAAAATGCTTCTTCCATTGAGAATATTAAACAAATTTAATATTTGGCTAAAAATGTATTTTTTGATCGGATTTTTTTTGTTGTTATTTTTCCATTTTATACGGAATATTCGTAAAATTTTCCTAAAATCTTAAATTTTTAACAAACGTTCATATTCTTTTCAAAATAACTGTATTGATATATTATTGGAGGGTTTTTGATGTAATTAGATGTACCGCTTATCATACCAATCACTCGAATGGCATACTACATCAAAGGTTTTTTCGTTCATTTATTACAGTTTTTAGGTCATAGGAGCTTTTTTTTACGGTCATGTTTGTTTCTTTTTTAGGTCATCATCATCATATTTCTATAGACGATATCCCATAATTATTTAAGTCGTTATTAAATTTGGTTAGTAACTGTCTGAACACACGTCGGTTTTGCGAAAAGTGTGACTAAACGCGTTTCGTGAGACGTAACAAAATTGATAAACACACGTCACCGTGCCACCGTCCACCATTGTGTCGTGATGTTAATTTAATCGTATTCAAGTGAAACCGATTCAATGGCGCCGGCGAGAACAGTCTAGCGTGACGAAAAAAACGTGACGTTAATCTTTCACGAAAGTGTGACGTAATATGTGAGAGATCGTGGCTGAACGGAGTGAAAAATGGCTTTTTTCTATTTGTTTTACGAAACGTTGGTAAAAAACGGGATGAAATCCGCAGAAAATGAAACAACTCGTCCCGTTTTGACTTCAGTCAGACTACGCACAGAATTAAAAAAATGGAATTATCGCGTTAAAATCTGAACGGTCTGGAGGTAAGAGGCGTTCTGGTGTAACGGAAATGTTAAACGAAAACATCGCAAAATAGACACGCCTACGTACGAATAAATTACGCGTTATAGTATAATATCAAAGCTTTTTTTATCGCTCTTCTTCTACGGAAAACGGGACAAAATATATAATTCTACCAAAATCATGTGGTAGTTATAGCTAACGAATTTTCACTATAACTTCTTATATGAATATATTTAATTTTTTTGGTACTTACAGCTGCCATAGTCTTGGTGCTCATGTTTGGTGGACATGGCAAACAGTTGGTCTGTTGTGTGGCTGGTTGGTAAGTTCCCTTCTTACAGGATATACAACTGTTCTGGGTCGTGTTCAAATATGTGCCTGAAACAACGTCGGGGAGATTAACTACAGCGGTCCAAGGCGCACGATTTCACGCAGCAAATAAATATTTTTTTAAAAATATTTGGTGAAAAACGATAATGAAGTTAGTATTTAAAACAATGATTCGGCAAAATATTGAATGAACTGATGTAAAAAAAAAAAACCTAATGGTAACTGTTACTCGAAATAAACTTTTTTCGTTATCATTCGAAAAAATACAAACAAAATTTTCAAACTTTGCCAGTCATCAAAAAGCTTTAATAGAAATTTAAAGGGAACATTAGTACGTCGACGTCGTGTTACACTCACCTGGTACGCAGATGGGCAATGAGCAGTCTTCGACGCTAGATGCGCCCGATTGTTTGGTGGTCCTGCCTGCAGGACACTGTTGACATGCCGGTTCCACGCCTTGGGTTCTGTACGTGCCTCTCGGACACGGTTCGCATTCTCCGTCCACACCCAGGTGCATACCATCGGCGCACTCGTCCCTGCATTCCTGCGAACGCAAAAACAACGTTTAGGAGTTAGGCGAGATCAAAAATGTGTACGGAAAACGGACACGACAACGGTGATCGGACAAAACGGGTGCGAGGATGTCAGAATTTTCGGTGAATCGGAAAGATAGAGTAGGGGTGTCCAACCCGCGGTGGACTTTGATGCGGTCCTCACATCAATTTAAAAACCACGAATTAATTGTATATAATATATCAATATTACGAGGAACACATTTATTTTAAGAATATAAAATTATAAAACATCAAATAAACTGTAAGGGCCGATGCACACTTCCGTGTTTTTACCGTTGCTGTATTTTATCTTATACGACATGCGGACGTGTGCATCGGGCCTAGAGATAAACTTTATTAGTGTTTTATCTTTATTGGCTCCGATACCAATATCCTGTGTCATTTATCAACAAATAAAAATAAAATACCTAAAACAACCGATATAGAATTATTACTAAGCACATGTAATCTAGTACAGACGTACAGTTTTGCGCGCGTGATGGTCAGATGTTCACGTTTCGTTCGGTGTTAGTACTCAATATTTGTATTTATTTAATACCAATTTTATGAATTTGATTTGTATAATAAACCAATTATCAAATAGCGAAATGTCGTCCATTAAGAAAAGAAAAGTAACGGACGAAAGAAGAATATTCAACGAAAAGTGGACAGCGGAATGCTTTTTTGTAGAAATGAAAAATGGAGCATTACGCCCAATTCGTAAGGAAACTATTTCAGTTTTTAGATATAATAATATTTAAAAACACATTATTAACAAAAACGCGCAACACGTGGCCCACAACAATTCTACCTATATGATGTGGCCCAGTCTTCATAAAAGGTCGGGGCCACCCCTGGACCAGAGGATTTCTCGGACGGAAAACAACGGCAAAAAGTAAAGAAATACTACACGACGTGACGTCGGCGGCCCTCCTGATCGTCTACCCGTCTCACCTCTTGGGACACGGCTTCGGTGGTCCTCGTGGTCTTGCCGAGGCCGCACAGCAGACACTTGAACGAGCCCTCGGACGGCTGGTAGAAACCGTAGCCGCAGCTTCTGCACAGACCCGCCTCGTCGTCGTAGTATTTGCCCGCCGGGCACCTCTCCTTGCACTGGGACGCGGACCGGGCGCCCGTGGACACGGTCACGCCCTGGCGGCCCGCGATCGCCGGGCACACCGAACACTGGAGTTGGCCGGACTCGCTCTGGTACGAGCCCACGGCGCACGGCACGCACTGTTTCGTCTCTTTGTTGAAGTAACTGCCCACGGCGCACGGCACTGTACAGAAACAACGATCGAGTTACAATCTGTTTGCTCACTCGGACTCGCATCGTCGCGAGAACGGCAAAATAAAAAAATAAAAAGCTGGTAAGTGAGATGATGGTGGTACAAGTTCGTCCTTCGTCCCTTCGGTCCTCGGACAAGACATTGGTGATGAATGTATTAAGTTTTAAAGATATGATGACTCATTTCTTTAGTATAAAACGATTCTGAGCAAAGCTTCAGTGTAATATAATAAATTATTATTATTTAAATACTGTTTACGTATTTTACGGTTATTTGTATAATTTTTGGTGAGTTTTTTTCTTAAAAAACTTTCTAACAAATACTCAAAATTTCATTAGAAATAAACTTAAAAGAAATCAGACAATATCGTAAAAAATCGTATAATAATTTATTTAAGTGTGTATAAAAAAAAATCCTGACTCACGATTTTTGAATTTTTGTTAGGATAATTAGGTAGGTATATGAGTAAAATCATATTAAATTTTCAGAACTTTTTGTCAAATATTCAAAATTATATTACATAAAAACTTTCAATTTGGTAAATTAAAAGTTCTATATTTAAGTCAAAAGTGCTATAATTGTTCCGAAAATGTTGTCCAGTATAAAAAAGTATGTATTTGATATTGGATAAAATTTTCAAGTTTCTAGCTTCAATACTTTTCGATTTATGACTAAATACCTAAAATCTGAACAGTGAAAATCTCGTTTACGGCGGATTTTTATCGATTTTACCGTTTTTACTCAGTTTTTCGATCGTTATTCTTGATTACTGGAAAAACTATGGAGATTTTGGAAAAATGACCTCTTTAAAGTACCATCTCAGTTCAATTTCGAATCTAAAAAGTAGCTGGACGAAACTTTTGGACAAGGATTTCTATACGAAAAAGTGTTTACAGAAAAAAAAAAACATCATTGTAAAACCATAAGATCCTTCGCTTCACTCAGAATCTAAAAAAAAAAACTCTGACGTGGTAAATACACGTGCAACAACACCGAAACGCTATTGCCGACGTCGCTTAGAATCACGGTGATATCGTTACGAAACATTCTTGTCGTCTTACCGCAATCCGGCGCCATGACCACTTCGCCGACGGGACAAGCGTAATCGGATTCCAAGTTCAGAGATGCCGGGTCCGGGACGGTGTTTGGCAGTATGTCGTGCACGTCGAATTGGTCTTCTTCCAATATGAGTTTCTCCAACAGTCTCTTGACGTTCGCTCTTTGGTTCGAGTTGCTGTTGACCACGGGATCGCTACGAATAATAAGTGTGAGTTAATGTAATGACGTATAAATCGCTCATGTGAACATTTGACGCCCGTCGGTTCTATGTCGGCCGGGCAGGTACTTACTTGATGGCCGGGAACGAGATCTGTACGGAGTACGTGTCACTAGCTTGTCTTCTCTCTCTATAATTTCAACAAATCGTATTTTAGTTTACGAGCAACAATCAAAAATTGGGTAATCGACGTTGTTTTCGAATCCCATCGATCATCGTTATACGTTCAATGCACAATATGGTTCGTTACCTGATCGCCGGAGTAAAATCTTCAGCGTCGTTTTCTGCGTCCCTCGTCGGTCTAGAAGCTCGGTGATCGCATTTCACGTCTATGTTCAAATCCTTGCACTCCCGAGTGCCTTTAATGGAATACGAGCAAATGTTCCATTCTCTGTTCAACATGTTGATCGCGTTCCTGACTTTCTGTCGCAGCACTCCTTGTCCTGCTTCGTTACACAATACCGACGTCGGGAATTTCATGTCGACCTTGAACACTCGCTGCGCCGGTTTGGACGCCGAACACGCGGGATAAATCGTTGGTTTAGCCGGGTCCGTGGTGGGTCTCCAGAAACCTTCTGCGCCGCATGTATAGAATTTCGGAACTTCTTGCGAGAACCTCAATCCCGGATTACAGCTGATTTCACACACTTTGAATTGTCCGCCGGAACCCCAGTCTTTGCATTGTTGCTTTCCTCCGATTGGGTCGGCCAGTACGGGACAAAACTCGGCTAAAATAAGAATTATAAGAAATGAATCGTTTGTTGCATTCTGCGAACAATATTTTCTTCTTTAGAAAATTTCCTAAATATTTTACTCGAGAAACGTTCGACTAACACGATAGCAGACGTTAGACTTTTAAAATGTAGATATAATTTTACTAACTCATTCAATTAATAAACTATTATAATTCCGTACTAGACAGATACGAACGGTTCAAAACTTCGTAAAACAGATGATTAAAAATACATTTTATTACTGTAATCATCAATGCTAATAGGAAACGTTGTTTTATCACGGTATTGGTGTACGAATAACATATTATTGTATTCATAATATTAGTATACTCGTGGGCCCCCATACAATCGTGTTTAGAGAGATTTATCGTTTGACCGGAGAAACGAACGAGTCAACACGTTTTCAAATATTATACTATTTAAAACTTTACTTACATAGAACATAAACCTTGAAAGAACACACTGCAGCGTTGCCGACTTCGTCAAATGCCACGTACGCTATACGGTAAGTGCCCCATAACAGTGTTTGGCCGGGCTTGTGTCCGTTCTTTTCTTCGACTCTTACGACTTCCACGTTATCAGTGAATCTTGGCTCGTCCCAATTGACCACTGCTGATCCGTTCTTGGCGATGACCCAAAGATCGCCCGGACAATACTCCACCTGAGGTGGTTTCTTATCGACTTGGAGTTGGTCACAGTTTGGTCCGGTGTAACCGGCCGGACAAGAATGTTGACTGCATTTAGACGGGACTATTCGCTCTACGCCTCCCTGAATGTCGTCATAGCCCGCCCACGTAAGCACCAATCCTTGGTACAGTACTGGCTCGGTTCTACAATCTCGTACTTGTTTCTGTATTTCGTTGGTGACGTCGAGCGCACGTCCCCAGATTTGTACTTTGTTCAATTGACCCTTGAAACCAGCCTCTGTAAACGTCTTTCTGTCCGTTCTCGGCTTGCCTAACACAACCCAACCGCTGAAACGCGAAAACCGCAAGGTTTAGCAAATGTTTACCGTAAATTGAAATATTAAAGTCAACTCACAATTCCGGTAATTTCCTTCCGGCACCGTAGCCTTCCATTTTGCTCGCGATCAACCCTTCGGTGATCAAGGTTAGCGTACCTTGGTTCCAAACTATAGCTATGTGGTGCCATTGACCATCGTTAATAGTAGTGTATTCGTGGAAAGCCAAAAATACATCTTGGAGTTCTGGGAATATCGATACCTCTACACCACTAGAGTGAGCTTGTATAATTACTCGCTGACCCTGTACTACGTGTGGAGATCTAAAAACAGTTTGAAGATTAATTCAGTTCATCGTATTGGAACTTTATTCAAATTGATATTGAATTAGACTTACGTGACACTGTAGAGTGTGAAGAATATTCCAGGTTCGTCTTTTTGGGCGTATTGCACCCACATGGCAATCGTGAAACTATCTTTACCACCGGTGAATTGGAACGGAACTGTTAAAGCTGCACTGCTTAATGTTTCCTCTGGGAAACTAAAGTCGTAATCAACTTGGATAGCTAAAATGGTATGATTTAGGTTAAAAATCGCACTCGGAGCATATTGAACGTATGGTAATTTACTTTTTCTACAATCGTCTCCGGTTAAATTGAACGGACACTGACAATAGAACTTATTGGTGAGGTCGATACAAGTGGCTGTGGGTGGGCACGAGTTTTCTTTGCAGTCAACGATGTCTTCGTCACAATTTTTGCCGGTAAATCCGGGCGGACAGATGCATTTGTAACCGGACCCGTTGTCAATACACGTGGCTCCATTTTTACACGCGTTGGCTTGACAAGCATCAAACTCGTATTGGCAGCCGATTCCGTCGTAGTCACTCGGACACGTGCAATTCAATCCCGATCCAAAGTCTTGGCACCTGCCTCCGTGCATACACGGATTACCGATACAGCGTTCCGGAGCGGTCTCGCATTGTTTTCCGTCAGTTCCAGACGGGCATCTGTAAAACACGAACACGCGATAAAATAAAAATGTGTGCTTAATATCTATAAATAATAATAATAATAATAATAATAATCTAATATAAATCGGATCGTGTTTGTTTATTAAACTGTTGAGATACTTACACGCAGAAGTAGTCTTGGAACAAGTTGATACACATGGCGTCGTTGTAACACGGTTTGCTCTGACACGAGCTTATATCGATTTCACACCGTTTGCCCGTCCAACCGTTGGGACATTGACACGAGAACGTGTTGACGCCGTCGTAACATTTGCCGTTGTTCATGCACGGGTTGCTCGCGCAATCGTCGATATTCTTTTCGCACATTTGTCCGGTGTATCCCGCGTGACACACGCACTTGTAGTTGTTATCCAAGTCCAAACACTGTTCTGTGCCCTCCGGACTGCAAGGGTCGCTCAGGCATTCGTCGATTCCGGCCTCGCACTGGAGACCCAAGAAACCGGGTCTACAGCGGCACATGAACCCGTCTAACATGTCGACGCACGATCCTCCGTTTTGACACGGTCCCGACGCGCAGTCGTCGATCAGATGTTGACATTTTTTACCGGTGTAGCCGACGTCACAGGTGCAAGAATAACCGTTGACCATGTCCGTGCACTCGCCGTCGTTGCCGCACGGGTTGCTCGCACAGTCGTCGATGTTGATTTCGCAAGCGGCGCCGGTCCATCCTGGATGACACACGCATTGGTGGCTGAACAATTTGTCGACGCACACGCCGTTTTGACACGGGTTCGCCGCGCATATTTCTATTTTCGTTTCGCAACGTTTGCCCGTGAAACCCGGGGGACAAGCGCATTTGAAATCGTTGACGAGATCCGTGCAAGCAGCTCCCAACAGACAAGGTCGTTCCGCGCAGTCGTCGATGTTCACGTCGCAGTGTTCGCCTTCCCAGCCGGGTTTACATTCGCATTTGTATCTGCCTTGTTTCAGCGCCGTGCAAGTAGCCGAATTCTTACACGGGTTTATCGTTTCCATACACGGATCGATCTATAAACGCGGAAAGTTCGATTAAATTAATAATTTTCTTTTCGGAAAAATTTTTAATTACTTATATGAATACTGACCGTCATATCGCAGTTTTGTCCGGTGTATCCACTTCGGCAAAGACACGTAAAGTTACCCATGCCGGGTTCGTCTTTACACATAGCTCTCTCCGGGCACGTGTCGTTTCTACAGTCAGATTTCTCTTCCTGACAGTTTATTCCGCTAAATCCGTTTTTGCACTGGCAACGATAGCCTTGAGGAAGGTCAATACACGAACCGCCGTTGAAACATGGCTGAGAAGCACATTCGTCAATGTCGATTTCACATCGTTTCCCTGAAAATCCGGCCGGACAGAAGCACTGAACTCCGTGACCAAGTGGTACGCAAAGTCCACCGTGCAAACAAGAACTCTCGGTGCACACGATCGACTGGCATTCATCGCGTCCAGCTGCTCCCACGCCTTTTGTTCTTGTATTAGTCGGACATTCCATGCAAACAGTCTGTCCACTAGCTGGCTGGTAAAAGTTTCCAGGACACGGGGAGCACGGCGCTAATCCAGTTTCCGAATACTGACCCGGAGGACATTTAGCTGCGAAATTAAACCAATTAATTTTTGCACGCGATTTCCGGGTTTTGGTCGAAAATAAATACCTCTACAGAAATCTTTGTTTGGAGCAGACGGTTGATATGTGAACATGCTGGGTGGACATGACACGCATTCTTTGAAACCAGAAGTTGGTGGTTCTGATGTGTAACTGTTTCTAGGACATTCTAGACACGGGACGAGACCAGTCGGAGAATAAGTTCCGTAACCACACACTGGAATACAGTCTTTCAAACTCTTGGACCCCAATTCCTTCGTGTATGTTCCATTCGGACATTTCATGCAAGCTCCTTGTCTAGCTGTGTCTTGGTAATATCCTCGAGCGCAAGGCATACATGTAGTTTGTTTGATTCCGGCGTAAGTTCCAGCTGGACAATGCACTGAAAATACGGAATTAACGTTAGATCGAATTATTGCGTGTACCTATGATAAATTTAATAGTTGATTTATTTAATTCTTACAGCATCGAGGCACTTGGTTGGTGTCCATGTTAAGTACTTCGCCAATATTACAAGCGAATCCTTTCGATACGGACGACCTAAGAGCCTTCAATGGAGGACATTGGTTGGCTACTGCTGATATGTTCAATAACGGTTCAATAGCGGCGCTAGCGTATGAAACGCTGAGATCGAAGACCAAGTTTAAGGTCGAACCGCAAAAATCGTATAGCTGCGGCTGTCTTACTTCTGGTAAAACTCCCAAAACAAAATCAACCTGTAAAATAATATATGTATACATATATATTTATTAATACTTATTAAAATTGGCATTTAAGTGTAAATGACTTTTAAGGAAATATACTAAAAACAGTTTTTGAATTTTATTCAGTCACACACCTGAACCAAATTTTCGTCTAATAACTGTGGTCTTGTATCTATGAATGATACGTTCATGTTGACTTTGACAGCAGAACATCTTTCTGTCAAAACATCGTTGAGAACTCCGTAGTGTTGACTTAAAATATCAGCGTATTGTCTTAAACACAAAGATGGCACTGCTCCATTAGCACGGTACGTCACGGACGGCACTACGTGATAATCAGCTTGGTGAGTATCTTCAGACACACAATCTGGTACAACTGAAGACGGTGACCATAAGCTTCTTTGTTCACAAGTAAAAGATTTTGTTGGTTGACCGTCAGTGAATCTAAAACCAGCTTTACAAGTGGCGATGCATTCTAAACCGTTCTCATCAGCTGAAGGAAGACAGTTCAACGCTCCGTTTGACGGTGGTTTGAGATCCCAATCGACGCAAGGAGTTGCTTGTACTGAAACCTTTATAAGAAAATAACAATAATTTAATTAAATAGGTATATATTCTTTAATGTGTATTCCGAGTAGAAATTTTATTGAAATGTAATTATGTAATTTTTACCTGGAAGTAACACATAGCCTTATTTCCGAATTTGTCAGTGGCTGTGACAGTCACGTTTTCAAAGTCTCCGATAGCAATAGAAGCACGGTCTGGGTTAAACGTAAGCATCACTTCACCCGAAGCGTCTGATACGTTAATTCGTCTACGAGTTTCATTAAAGTTCACCACATAATTGTCTTGTTTGTTCACCAATTCAATGACATAACTCTGTGGACAGCTCAATTGTGGTGGTGTCTCATCTGAAACGTAATATTACATGGTTATCGATGTTGACGTTTGAAAATATTTCATAAAATTTGTACCTGTAACGGTGATATTTATTTCACATATAGCTACGTTTCCGTCAAAATCGAACGCGACATATTTCACTGCCGTGTCTTGGAACGTGTAGAAGGGAAGTTTGAAACTTTGTGGTTTCACTTCAAGTCTAGCTATGCTACCGCTGTTATCAACTGGAACTGGTTCAGTCATATTCACTGGCTCTATTCCATTGGGTCCACGTCGGACAATGATTGGTTGAGTAGGGCAATTTTGGAATACAGGAGGTTCATTGTCTAAAATTTGTTTGAATGAGTTAACTATTTTTTACAAATGAGTGCGTGTTTACAAAAACTTACCGACACATGGCGAATGACCATAATCGAAACCTAATAAAGGTTCGACTTTAGGTTCTTCACAACCCATCAGTTCAAATTTCAAACAAGCATTATCCATATAACTAACGATTCCTGGAATAATTTGTAAATTTAGTATTTATTTATTTGCGCTGCGTTAAAAGTAAATAGATTTATAGAAATTACGTTAAAAATGACTTACCTAAAATAACGAATCGTGCTTGGACATACTTTGGTAAAGTAATCATAGCTAGTTCTCCAAAGTTTCCAGGATCTCTCATTGTCAAATTGAAATTCGGGAAATATACCACGAAATTTTCTTTTTCTTCTTGTTTATAGAAGAACCGTATTTCCGTCGGACGCCCGACAATATCGTTTGTGACTACACCTTTTACGAGAATTGCCTAAAATAAAAATATTAAAATTATTTTTAGCAGTGATTTATGAATGCACTTTTGATTGACATACCTTTACTCTGTAAACTTGTCCCAAGTCCACACTCACATAAGTGAATGCTTCTTGCTTACCACACCAACCAGTAACTGAATTCAATCGAATGTTGCGTGCTTCATAATTTGGCCTAAGATAAATGTTTTTTTTTTTAAATTTTTATCGTTGAAAAAAATGTTAAACAAATTCCTACCTTTCAGACGTAGCGTTAATAGCTGAATCTGGAATTCTACCGGAGGTCAGACCTAACGGTTTGATGATCTTGCACTCAGGTTCTCGAATACATTGAATAGGACGAGGATTAATTAAAATGTAGCCTGGTTTGTTACAGCCGAACTGAACTTCAGACCCCTGTTCATAACTTGTGGCTAATTGATAACCGTCTGTAGGTCTTCCAGGGTCTTGACATACGGGACCTTCACATCTCAAATCTCCGAAATCCCAAATTCCATTAGCTTGACAACGTACCACGTTATCGTTCTTATCGGTTTGCCCGGCAAGTTTGAATGTGTCTTGACAACCGAAGAAGAAAGATGATTGATATCTAGTATCTTTGAAATTTCCATACTCGGCACCAGCTGTGGGCATTGGTACACCGCAATCCACTCTCGGGCACGATGGTGTTATTCCAGAAAGCCAATAATCGGGGAAACCCTATATAAATACCATTAATAATATGTTTTGACATCAAATTGTTTATAATCAAGTCAAGCATCAGTGTAGCTATACGTATGTAACATCAAAATTACACTAACCGGTTTTGGATCATAAACACATTGTCTAAAACCAGAAGTAGCAGTTCCTCGGAGCGTTCGTCCAGGGTTCTCACATTTTAATGTAACGTTTTCTTTGAACGGCACAAGTATCGCTTCTTTTTCAAATCTACTTACTTTCAGACCTTCAACTTTGTCGTCAGGAAGTGATACACATTTTGCAACTGTAATAATACATACAAATTTTATGTAGAACTTTATTATTCAAATTATAATATAGACAACATTAAATTAAAATTACATTGACACTGAGGTACTGTTCCATTCCACGCGCCAGTCGATGTGCACAATAGTGATGCTGATCCCGCCATTACGTATCCAAACTTGCACTGGAAGTTTACTAGATCACCGAAATGATAAGATTCTTTTGTAGAAAGGATCATTCCATTTTCGGGTGCTTGCAAGTTAGGACACATTACTGGGACGCAGGTCTTATTTCTTTGGTACACGTCACCGTCTCTTTCTCCAGTTTCGAATTCGTTGATGACAAATCCTGCAGTTCCGTTCTTCACATAAAGTTCATACCCTATGTTACAGGAACATGCGTAACTTCCAGGGCTGTTGATACATTTCTGTTGACATCCGCCATTGTTGGCCGCACACTCGTTTATGTCAACACAGTCTAATCTGGTGCAACCAACTAATTCAAGTTTTAAACAAGGAGCTACGACGTAGTCTTGTATTTTGAGTTTGATGTACTGAGCTTCGATGGGCACCGGGAAGTTAAGCACGGACAGACTGGGTTCTAAAATACGGAATTCCACTGGCGTGCCATCTGGATTCGTGTAGTCCCTGAACACGTCCGTCAGATTATTGGAATATTGAATCCTTATGGCAGAAGAGAAAGCAATTTTGTTTGAACCTCTCATTATGCCTTGAGATCTGAAGCCTCTGACAATCATAGGTGCTTTCAAATCGATTAAAACCCAGTTGTCACCGGGTTCAACGTGTGTACCACACCATCCACGCATTGTGTTTAATCGTATCATCTAAAAGTGTACAGAGCATTTTAATTAAACGCACGTACCGTTCGAATAAAATATTTTTGAGACCTACCTCTTTGGTAAATGATGGTTCGGATCCCGACACAGTAATAGAATCATCAGAAATTCCTCCGCTTATCAAACCAAGATCGCCGACTGGCCTACATTCCATAGTCGGAGCGAACCCAGTCTTGCAACGGCAATGGAAGCCACCTAAGCTGTTGACACATTCGGTCGACGCCAGATCACATTGACTAGCAGCACACTCGTTCACATCTAATTGACATTATGTTATTAAGAAACACAAATTAAAAAACATAAAAATACAAAAGTATGACTTACCTTCACATTTTGGTACATTAGAAAATATTTGATTGGCTCCACACTTGATTATCGATGGTCCTCCAGTAAGTTTGAATCCACGATGACATTGTACACGAGCTTCGTCCCCGTAAAAATATTTACGAGTCTGATCAATCACAAAACCATTATTGATCTCCGGCAGTAACGGGCATTCGGCGCCTATAAATTAAGATGGGATATAATTCGATTGGTTTGTCGTTTCTTTGCGAAAATATTGAAACTTACGAGAACAAACGGGAACTCCACTGGACCATGTTCCGTTACTCATACAAAGCACAACAGGATGCCCGGACCGTACGTATCCAGACTCACACTGAAACCGAACAATGGTTCCGTAGCTTCGTCCGCCACCGTTCAGAACCGTAATGTTTGCGTGTGGTGTTTCCGGAAGTGGTGGACATTGTGATGCTGTTTTTTTTACATTTAATACAATCAATCGATGTACAATTGATATATTTAAAAATTCTTTATGTTCTCGATCACTTACCCAGACACGTTGGTAATCTTTCCCATCGGCCGTCCGCAAGACAAGATACTTTTTCAATCGGCTCATTGGACGGGAATGCAAATCCTGCATAACATTGGTACATGGCTTGACCACGGTAAGTCACATTAGTCGAACCAGTTGAGAATCCGTTATCGATTTGTGGAACTGGACCACAGTACACCTCTGACAAAAAAAAAAACATCATATGAGTTGATGTTTACACGTTATTACATTTTTATCAATTAAAACAGTGCTTTACCTTGACATTTTGGAATGTAAGACACTGACCAATTACCACCGATTAAACATTCAGTGGTAATTTTTGATTTACCAGTCGCGAACTCTTGTCCTACGGGGCATGAAAAAGTGACAGTTGTTCCGAAAGCAGTATCCCTGTTTGATTCTAACGCTCCTTCGCCAGGCTTCAGTGTCGGACAGTCTAGTAACGGAATTTAAATTTAAACAACAATTTAACGTTTAAAATCAATATGTGCATTTTACCTGCTGAGAACGTCGCATGCCACCCCTTTTGGTTGTGTAATGCGTCAGTTACAAATCTGACTAACATCTCTCCGCTAGCTGCCGTAAGTGTTATCTTGGGAGGAGTACTTCCGGTAAAACCGTTATTTGGATGAAGTCTAAGTCCACTCGTACTTGCCCCATCGTATACTTGTACAAAATCAGATTGATGTAAAACAAAAGAATCGAATTTCAATGATAATGGACTCAAAGTCGGGTTCTTGATTTTAATGAGACATTCCAAATTGCTTGGGTAATTTGACAATCCAAAAGTTGGTGAGGATATGGTTCCGTTGGCTGCGTTTATAGTAGCTTTACAACCTTGCGAGTATTTAATTTTGAATCCTTTTTTGCTATCACCCAAACTTGTTTTGAAGTACAAGTACAATTGATTTCCAGTAGACATTAATAATCTAGGATTGTTTTCCAAAGATCCTGTTAAGCGTCCGATTGGTTGGCTCTTTGGAGAATCCCCATCTCTAATCAATACGAAATCTCTATTTTGTTGCAATTCCAAATCTTCAATCTAAAGCGAAATGTATTCATATATTTAACGTAATTAATTTTAAGGGGTAAAAATCTATTCGTAACAAAAAAATAATTCATACCTCGAGAGTAATTATTCTTCCAGCTTGAGCTGTAATGGTGTACAAGCATTCCAATCCACCTGGATAATTATTCGGGTATCCTGGCGAAGTCAGCGGCTGTGGCTGTGTTGTCGCTCTTAAATTACCGCCACAAATTTGAGGTTCGGTCTTCCACGAAGCTCTAAAACGTCAAAAAAATACATTATACTTTTGTAATGAATCAAAATAAATTAAACTTCGACATTTACCTGAAACCTTTACGTTCTACTGAAGCGTCCGAACTAAATTTAATTATCATGAAATTCGACGCAGACACGAACATTTTGTTGCTCAAGTCCATTTTTCCCGAGAGTGTGGCTAAGTTCACCGCCTTGTCTTCGGTACGTCCTCCGACGAGAATTTGAACGGTATCGAACGATTTCTCCGTCTCAAATTCTTGGAACTTTAAGTAAAAATATAATTTAAAACCGGTTTCACGGTCGATTGAATCTTTTTCATTTCAAACCTGTAATAATATGTTATGTCCCTGCGGACCTTCCAAGGTCCATTTGCAATTAGAGAGAGCTTCATATTTGTGCGGGTAATTCGGAGATTCAACTACGTCACCGCTGTTGGCCATGTAATAATGGCAATTCGACGGGCAATCCAGTTCATCTGACCAATCGCCACAATCATTTTGCTTGTCACACCTGAATGCTGAATTGACGCATCGGCCGTTTGAGCAGTGGAAAGAGCCTAAAAACAAAATTAATTCCATGAAAATAAAAATCCCATTAGAGCCGTCACGTCAAGAACTGTTGAACAATCTAACCTGTTGGACAAGCATTAGCTCGGCACAAAAATGGCAACAGAGATTCGCACGTTTGTAACTCCCACGACTGTTGTTCATCGGTCACAGTTACGTCGACGCATTCTCCGGACGATGGATCGGGTTGAGACAACGACCAAAATCCTGAAATAGAAAGGGGAAAAGTCGTTTGAGGATCTCGAATCACGATTGGTCACGGAACAGGGTTTTCAATATTTACCGGAATATTGCGACACTAGGACTCCGCCAGCGTATTCCAAAGTATTCGTACGGAGATCGTCCAGCGAAGCCAATCCCAACCAATACTTCTGGTTGTTTCTGTCGACTGGCCCCAGACTTCTCTTGGCCAACGACGCGGTGTAATTGTTTTCCGTGTACGACTCGATCAACACTAAGTCACTGCCATATCTATAGCGAAAGAGGAAAAAATAACCCAATCAATATGAATACAATTTGTACATCCGAATGTATCGTCGTGACACATTTTACCGATTGTGTTTCATACCTGTTACACAGTTGGGCTGCGTTTTCCCACGAATGCTTTATGCTGAAAAACTTGTAACAATGAAGCCCTTTGAGTTCCCATCCTGTAATTATACAAAAAAAAAAAAACGGTATACGATTAATTACATAAACGATATACTGCAGCCACGCAATCAATTATTGACAAACACAGTCGTACCACGTATCTTATTGAAGCGAATTAAAAAAATAAAATTAAAAAAATATAAAAAAATAGCCGGGACGCCGAGATCGTTATATAAAATGAATATTCCAATCCTATTCACCGTCGATTGCCCGAGACCAGTTGTATTGCGATATATACCTATATCATTTTTTTTTTTTATCGACCTCTACACGCAGAGTATAAATAATATTATGATGTACATATCGTATACTGTGTCTGCTGCGCCCTGTTTCGTGTCTGAAACCGTCGTCGTCGCCGTCGTCGAGACGTGAGGTCTGAGTCTCCGGAGAGACAGGTATCGATCGCGAAATGTATATAAGCCAAATGGATATTGCATATCTGCGGTTTGATGTATCTGTGCCGGTCTATTGAAACCGAAACCCCGCGGCTCTCGGAGCAGAGTCGAAAAACGATACAGTTTCCATCACGACGGCGGAACGCGCGCGCGCGAGATTGATATTCTGTGTGATATGACACACATTCGTCGCGAAAGAGTTTTTGCGACGCGGCACGTATATGTAGGACTGCGTGTGTACGCCGCCGCGCCACGCTGCACTTCCACAAAACAGGATTACGGCGGCGTTGTTCCTTTCCATTTATTATTTATTTTCATTTTATTTTTATCGATATTCCTCTCTCGACCTCTCTCTGTTTTTCTCTATTTCTATAATATGTCTCTGCCCGTTCCTCGTACACACACACACGCACACATACAAATATATTATATTGTTCGTTTTCATTCGGTGAAACTTTTATGAATCACGTACGACGTTTTGCGATAGAAATTGAGACTAGCCGTCGTTCGTGGTACGCTCTGAGTTTTAGGTCAGATCCTCGTCGGACGTCTACCTAAACGTCGCGTGGCCCGTGCGTCACTTGTCGTACTAAATACGCGACGACGGCGTAATTGTACTCGTGATACCAAACACGACGACAATGGGAGGAACAATGGTAATTTGTGATCGAAATAGTACGTACAATAATAGCGATGCGGCGAACAATCGGAACGGCAAGAATATTATAATGTGTAAGGCACGCGGTTTAGTATGCCGTACGTGCGAGATATTTATTTTTTTTCCGGGCGCGTGCTACGGACCGACACCCTACTACGGCGCCGCGCAAACGCGTCGGCCTATTTGCAGTCTTCGGCTTCTACGTAGGCACACGGCATTAGATTAGAAAGTGAAAACGGTACCGGACGAAACGAAACAATGCTCGCGTATACGCGTCTCCGCCACGTGGGCATTGGAAAATCAAAACGCGACGTCGGTTCGGCGTGTTATATATATTTATTACACGTATATACCTAATATATTTATATAGGTGTCGATCCGGGCCGATCAGACGCCGTCAGCTCTCGAAGCGAATTTCTCGCCGGTTGGCGCTGCAGTTTCTCAATCGAAAAATACACCCGACAATTTTTGTGATTCGAGCGTTCACACCGGCGCACGATCGTGTCGAACGACGATAATGATTCATTACGACGTGGTGCTCTCGCTCGCGTACACACGCACACATGAATATTATGCAAGTGAGTTATAACGGAAATCGAATGGGTTAGCAAAAAAAAAAAAAAAAACCCAAAAAAATAGTCATATCATTAACTTTCTCGAGGGAGAGTGTGAAATTTTACCGATAAAGAATCGAAATGATGGTACACGGGATACGGGTGTAACGTAATATATACTTTGAATCGAAAAATCATTTTTTCGGCGATAAGCTTCAACGCTTTCATTAGAAAAAAAAAAGTGCAGAATCTAATTAAGAAGAAAACAAAGCGTTATATATTTTATCGAAGATCATCGCTGTCAAATTGTTTTTTTTCCTTCTATTATTTTCGCGAACCGACAAATATAATCAATTAGTCGAAACCAAATTGTACGGACGATTTCTCGAAAAATATCTCATTTGGTCGCCGATGCGCGATGTGAAAAAAAAATAATCCGATAAACATAATATATTATCCGCTGCATGGTATAATCCGCAGCCACGCGGCTAATTATGTGCGTGCAAACAAAAAATTATGAACGGCTCGGAACGTCACGCATTTGACGAAATCACAACATCATCATAATACACGGGTATTCGTGTTATACCAACCATATTATTAGAGCCCTATTCGTGCATGGACAATACGGGCACCATTTTTCCTGGGTCATGAGGCCTAGGGCCGAGGGGTCCACCGCTGATCGGATTTAAAAACAGTTAATATTTTAATAAAAAAAAAAGTGTGTCCGATAAAAATTCATAAAATTGTATATCCATGGTAACAGTAAAGTTATCAAAAAAAAAAAAATTAAAAAGACAAACAAATTACAAATTGAGTACAATATGTATAACTTACATTTTTCGTTTGACTTTTTAATAAATATACCTACTTTAATATTTTTAACCTATTCTAATGACATAGTTGAAAACCGAAAAAATCGTATTTGTATAACGTACGTGTATTTCAAGTATGACTCATGATGGTAAAACTTGAATAAATGATTTGAAATAAAATACTCGATAAAAAATAAATATAAAATCGGAAAAGAGAAATCTAAGAACTTAAAACCGAATCTGTAAAATACAAAAACAATTACGTTTAAACGTACAATGATGGCAATTGTTTTGGATAGTATAATGCTGGAATGTCGAGCCAAAAATACGTATAGGTACTGTTCCGTAAAAATAAGTGCGTGTCGCCACGTACGCCGACACTGCGCAATATGTGATGTACACCCAATAATATGGTACCGTACGAATCTCTTTCTTTCCTAGTCAAATCTTTCTGCCGCGAAGCGATCCGAATACCAAAAAAAAAAAACATCTCCCGTACACCGCTAGACGCATGTCGAGGTTTTCGTCTGGTCTCGAGCCTTGGATTTCGTAAAAATCACAAACTACGAGACACCGACGATGCGGTCGAGCGTATTCGGGGATCACGTTACGTTATGCGAAGCAATGCCCCGCAGTAGCCGTATCGTATCGATTATCCCACGTATAATAATAATAATAATAAATAATAAATAATATCATCGTCGTAACCCGACGGCGTTTTCGTAATCGTACGGCGGTGCATTATACACAACGGACGATGTTCTTGTACGCCGACGACGAGAGGACGAGAGATATCGCGACGTGTGACTGTGTAGCAATAAAAGTCACACGACCGCCACGACGGGTCTCGTAATATTACACTCCGCGTTCGTGGACCGGGGACGGGGCATTTTGCGAGGCGGCGGCGGCGACGATGTTACAACAAGAGTGGATCGCGTACACGCGGCACGACGAGCGTGTGTACGGGGCGTTTTCGACGTCGCGTCGTCGTCAGGTGCACGCGACGCCGTAACATTCATAAACGATATATGATCGATCACGAGTGTGCTCACTCTACGTACTTTTTTTTCTTATTCCTACACACGTTTCGTCAAGTACGATATTTTCAAGACATTAATATTATACCGAAAACAATGACTTTTTTTTTAGTTTTTTCATTTGCTTTTTGTGTTTTTGGTTTTCTTAAAATATGTCATCTCAAGACTTTTAACGTAATATTTTGAAACTGAATATGTTTTTACTACAATATCGACGAGTACAATATCTCGCCACATATTCATTCGACGCAGATAAAACGTTTTAAAATAACAAAATTAAAAAAAAAAATTGTCGTTTTTTTAGCGTTTTAAATCGCGATAAAAATTGAATCGATGAACTACACAAGAACGAAATTAAAGCGAATACTTTTATTTTATCTCCGTGTAAATAGATACCCGATATATTATATCATTACAAATCTAGTCGTACGATCACATAGTGCAGACGAAGACGACGACGACCCGTAACGAGTGTCGACGAGCGAGTTTCGGGCCGCGAAAACGTATTAGGCACCTATCGACGGTGAAAATTGGTCGTAACGAAGTAAAAACGACAAAATTTCGCGGTCGGTCGTTTCTGGGCGGCGTATTACATTTTATTACGTCTCTCTCGTCGGGCATTTTGTAAACCAACAGGTATGTTTTACCGTTTGCGAATATCGCAGATGCGATCGCGACGACTATCACAAAACACACACACACACGCATACGCCGGTATATTACGCGCGGGTGACTTTCTCCCGACAAAACGGTTTTGGCGGCGCGGCCGAGTACCGTCGATAAGCCGAGGCCAAGACCCCAGAGGCGGCGACGAGCCGGTTTCCCGCGCGCGCCGCCGAGTGTTCGGTCGCGCGGGCTCTTTTCGCGAGTCACGACCCGGTGAGCGATGCGCATCATCTCCGCGGATGACGAACGCGTCCCGGAGGCGTTGTGTACGGTGTGAGCAGGGAAACCGATTGAGAAAGAGAGAGAAAGAGAGAGAGAGAGAGAGAGAGAGAGAGAGAGAGAGAGAGAGAAGCGAGGAACGAGACGCGCGTTACACAATATCGTATTTTTGCGCGGAGGACAACGCCCGCACGCGGAAATGCGCGCGATTTTTTCGCGTCGGGCGTTCTGCCGAGACCGCGGGCGGAGTGAATGAGCGTTCGGCGCTGCTATGCGGCCAAGAGCCGTTATTGCCACACGTTTTTATCAATACGATAATACACACAATACGGGCCGGGCACCGCGAGCACGTTTTAACTACTATTATAGTATTCTCCGTCGGTCTGGTGGTCGAGTAAATTGTTTGATTTTCCACGCGAATACACCCCGGTAATTACGTCGCAGCATTTTTCGAATCGCCGTAGTGTTTTTGTTGGCCGCACGACTTGTTGAAATTTTTTTCTCCAACAATTTAACGATTCTGACTCGACAGTTTGAATTTCATTTATTGCAGATCATAATGCCGCCAATAGTACGTATACACATTCGTAGTAGAAGAGGCACGTGTTCAATTAATTGTAGAAAATATAAATACACTCAGATACATATTTTATGATTATAAAAAAAAATAAAATATGAAAAATATCAGGTTAGCTAGAAAACCTTAAATCTTAAAGTTTGCTTTATCTAAGATAAAATCTGTATTGTAAGAGATGGATAGATTCGGAGTGAAACGATGGAAGATCACGAGATGTGTTTAAATGAATGCTTATGTTTCACATCGTTATAATATTTTATCTTCTACTCCGAAAATATACAAAAGAATAACATGTTATTTAAAATTTTTAAATATTTCATTCTGATAACAACAAAAATAATTATACTGGGTAAACTTTGAGTGTTGAATGACTAGGTACAAATGATATTTATTACATCTATCTGTCACAAACTTATTATGCACACATAATCAGACGTAAAAAACAAAATAAAAAGTAGTAGGTAATACGTTCATGAACGTTTTAATTTGATAAGACGTTGTATATCGCTGTTTGAGTGTTTGAAATGTAGAAGATGTGAGTGAAACGCAAGTCACGTACGTCAGCTGCTATGAATTACAACAAATTACGTGTACGTCAGAGTAAAAACACATTTCGAATTCGTCGTAATATTTTGTATTTTTACAATACACTAAATCCATGCCGTCTGCGTCCAGACCATATTTCTGGGTTCGACGGTTAGGTTAGGACCCCGGATCGAAAATAGGAAAATCGCTTCATCGTGACTCGCGCGCAAATCACACCTATCGTCATCGATTGACTGAAAATCCCCCGCAGACCTGCAGACGGGGTGACATAGTTCACCGCGGCCCTGGCCGTCCGGCAGAACACACGGCGTATGAATGATTTTTAACGGATACGTTTTGTTGTGTTCGGATGGTCAAATGAGAAAACGGCCACGGGGCAGGACGAAATCGACACATCGATACATTATTATTATTATTACTATAGTACAATACCGTGTAGGCATGAGTCGGGCACATGCGTCGCCGACTGACCCGCATCGTCCAGAAATTAGACGAACAACCGTCGACAATTGCACCACATATACGGCGGCGTACCCAATCAGCGTGTTATTGAAATATTCATGTACGTACACTTTGCGTGCGAAATTTATTTAGCGCTTTGGAGTGTTACACTCCGACAACGTATACGATAACGTAGTGTTCTCGTCTATTTTTCTGTGTTCTCACGCCTTTCGATGATGTATTATATTGCCGATTTTATACGTGTGACGTTTTACTTATCACTAATAATAATAATATACGTACTGTTATTATTATTATTATTAATATTTTTTTATATCAATTTGTTCAGTGTAATAAATTAGTATGCGATCGTGGTTGGCCGTAAAAACATCGTTAATCGATCAATTGCTAATTGAAAATCGATTTTATTCGGAATAAACTAGCAACAATGTAATAACACATAATTAGAACGTCCGAACTGTATGCACCAGGAAATA
This sequence comes from Therioaphis trifolii, assembly GCA_027580255.1. NCBI lineage: Eukaryota > Metazoa > Arthropoda > Insecta > Hemiptera > Aphididae > Therioaphis > Therioaphis trifolii. Next base: position 121,390,961 of record CM050404.1, read on the forward strand.
TCTGTGTCTTAATAGTACATCTATAATAATTATACCGTTAAATTCCCTCCTACCTGGTGGTTTCAATTCATATTTTTTTTTTAACAACCAGGTTTTTAGATTGAGGCGAGCACAGGCATAACGCGTGCGAGTCTACAATTGGATAGATTGAGAATTCGTTTATTTGCATAGGTACGTATGTGTGGGTAAAAATTTACTGACCTGGCCAATTTTATCAACTAAACACACAAGTGTACATTTATAATAATTACTGTATAAAGTTATTGTATAAATTAATGTTTTGAATTAAAGATACTATGTTTGATATATTATCATATAGATGGATATTTCAAGAGTTTTTAATATAACGTTATAAATTAATGAATGTGATTTTGTTTTTTTTTCGTACCTAACACGGTGTATTTTATGCTGTGTTAAATTATCACAGTTGTTTTTTAGTGCTAAATACCGTTATACTCGACGATGTGCGCATTAATTCTGTTCAACATTGGTTCATCATTATATATGATATACGAGCTGTTAAAAATATAACCGCATAAAAAAATGTTGATCATCTGTTGGATTAATTTATATTATCTCCAATTCTAACTCATGTATTAATCTAGTTTTTCAGACACCGTTCACGATAATCCACCAAGACGTATTTCATTCGTTTTTGGTGCAGAAATTTCAATCAATTTAATATTGTATAGAAAATCTTGAAGCAGATTGCATATTTCTGAGAAAAGAATCGAATTGAATATTTATTCGTACATAATTTCGCCAAACAATAGCGTCATTTTACATATTTACAAAAAAATCAGAAATAATAGTGAAGAATGTAGGTTGGCAATCGTAAACTACGGGCACGATGCTATTATATTACCATATCACCTATGTAGATATGGGTTATGGATTACATCGATTAGCTTCATTTCTACCGTTTGCAGCACATAATGATTGCGATAGGCACCCAGTAGACAATGAGAGCACGGGTAATGTAGCAGATCGGACATTTTGCTGTACAAATTGTTGTTTGAAAATAAGATTATTCGTAGTGTAGCATTTTGACTGGGATTCCGAAAACATTTTAAAAAGTCATATGTGTTTTTAATACGACGAAATTACTTTTCAATCGATCGCACGTTTGGTGACAAGTTTGAAATAAATAAACGTTGGCTTTCTCGGTGGCATAGAAATCTACTTGAAATATCATCGGTATCCATTTGAATACATCGATTCGGTTATACACGTAATCTGTACATCTATTCAACTAGAATGCTAATTTTGAAAATAACCCTTAACCTAGAAAGCATCGTGCCAAACGACAGACCCCGTTGATATGTAATACGTGCTCGGTAAATTATGTATTAAAACGTAGAAAGCCTCATGTTTTTGGAAGTCTTTTTTTTTTTAATGATTTACGAATTGTCTTGACTTTGCCAAGTCAACAACTTTCGAGTTCAAATTTATTAATAAATATTCATACTATACACTATGCAGTGTACAAAGCTCTGGTTGTAAAAAACGAGTTAAACAAAAACGAACTTAAAAAAGCCATGAACGGTAAATAAATAGGAAAACACACATATTTTTCACGTAAATATAATCGTTATTGTATCTTGCGTGTGGAGGATTTACATTTAGTCACCCATTTTTTCGAAAAATACCTCTATATAAATTTTCATGCTATAAAAAATGATGTTGAGTCATGAACGTGTTGATATTTATGTATATTTATAAAAATATAATTGATTTAAAATAATGAAATAATATCTAGATTATAATTGAAAAATATTAAAGCGAAATATTTTATAAAATTATATAAGTATTTGTATTATACATTTGATTTTACATAAACCGTAACATATCATGTTACACACTATTTCAAGTTAATCTACAATTTTAAAAGATACACGATATTATTCATTATATTAGGCGCATAATAATACTTGTTCACAAATTGATTCAAAAATTAGATTATAATTTAATAATAATTAGGTTAGGTTGGGTTCTGTGCGGAGGTATATCATATAATATGGAATTGATTCGAAAAATAACTGGTGTACGTTTTAACGTTCAATAATATAGAACATATACGTGGATATCGAATATCGATGGCTTGTAAAATAATTCGAACGAGGCACCCAATTTTTATTTCTCGAAGTAACGGGCGTACGCACATCATCGCATTAAAGAAAATTGATTTATCGATATTTATTTTTAGATCTGGATTTTCGTGATGCTAATTTAATGAGATTTGTATTCACCGCGGTTGCGCGTATAAAAGTTTTTGAGCGTGAATTTCGGTACGAATCTTTATGGGTACTAAAAATTATGATAATGGATAACATGAAATTATCATGTACATCGCGGTGGCTGTAGAAAGGCGTATGCCCAACTCATCACGTCTCGCAAAATCGATTCGTACTTACTTGTATGTACTGCCTATGTCTATATTATAAAAGTTTAATAACCACGCCGCTCCGTCATCATTATAACGTACAACTATCGACAGTCACGTTTTGCACAGGTTGCGATTTGCAACGCAGGAGATGAAGACCGGTCGCGGCCATCCGTGGCCAACCGAAAAAGACCCATTACAATGGTCACGTATACGATTTGCTTATGAGTGTTTTCGTTTTTATTGTTATTATTATTATTATTATTATTAATTATTATTATTCCGTAACCCACGACGACATGGGCCACCGAGTGACTAAAAACGTATGTGGTACGAATTGTAGTACGCGCTTGACAATCGCATTCAACTAATCCCAATGGGGGGATATTTACGTCCGAGTATTTAGATGCGATGTTGAAATGTGACCGAGTAGACGATGCTGACCATTGATAATGGCAATTCTGTAGGATCAGAACGCACGAATAATTCAATGCTAACCTACACTACTCGACATAATACATGAATAGTATTATGGGCATTACAGTGCGAAACGACAGAGTGGGCACACACTGCACGCAATGGACAACGGACGAGCGTATTATACATATTAATGTAATGTTATTTATGCACGTATGCACTGTCGACTCTCGGTATCTCGGAAGAGAAATGAAAAAAATCGAGGTACGTTCTCAGAACGTGCCAAATTATTATTCTTTTTCGACAGCTTGGAAAGGATTTCGGTTTTTGAGAATTGCAAACCCACAATGAGGTTAGGTTTGAATTGTCGAGAGTGCAACGTATAAAGTTCTATATATATAATGAGAGAGAGAGAGAGTACCAAGCATATGCATGTGTTAGCAAGTATGCGTGTATTGTACATCCACACATATGCGGCGTGTTATTACAGTATAGTATTATATTTATGCACGAGCATTATGTTATATTTTACGTACGAAAAAAACCGCGAGTTCGCGTATTACCTATATTATTGTTTTGCGGTTTTTCGGAATCGACCAACAAAACACGTAAGCATCTATTAGAGCGAGGGGAAAAATAATAAACGGTAACATACTGAGGGACAAGCTGAAAATTACTGTGCCTGGCCATTATGTTTTACGATATTATTCTACCGTGTAAAATTAACGTTGTTCCAATGCTTTAGCGACGAGTCGCGGTCACGTTAGAAAGGACGAAGCGAAAAAACGATCGCAATCGTCCGTGCGGCTACACATTCGAACGCTCTGACCGGAGTAACGTCCTAAACCTAGCCGGACGCCGGCATGTTTTAAATCCGTTATTAAAATGCGATTTGTATTACGTCATCATGTGTGTATACCATTTTATTATTAAACCGTAGTCATACCGCTGCGCCGCGCCGTCCGTAGAATGGTGTGAAAAATGGTCCCGGAAGAGACTAATTTCTCATAGCGTTTTATTCCTTCGTTTCAACATTTCGTATAATGTGAGGTATTCAATTATAATATCACGACGTTTTTTTTTTTTTTTGTCAGTAAAAATATTACTATAAAAACTGTGCGTGGGTGTATGCGTGTGTTGTAAAATTAAATATTCATTACTGTTGACGTTTACGGACCCGCGTCAGCAATCTAAAACTGGTCGTCGGAAATCGTAAGCAAGTCTTCGAGTAAAGTCGATAAATCTAATCGCGGGTTCGTTTTGCATTTAAGAAGAGCTTCGTCTCTATATACAGCTGGTAGCCATCGAAAACTATTATATAGTGTACACTCCTCGACGTTTGCGCGTTTGAAGACCGCAATAGCAATATTATATGTAATTATAGTGTCACCCCGAGAAGTGAAATAAAATGGAAAAAAAGTGGACCGAATCACGACGATGCGAAAATAGCAAAGTCACCACCACCACCGTGGCTTCCGAAAAATTCGTTCTGGGCACTACGCAGTGTACTCTCGCGTCCAACGAGCTCGGCCAGCCAACGCTGCAGAGAAGTCCGGACCGCAGAGAAACCACAAAAAAAAAACGGCGGAATGGCGTACAACATAACATCATTACTCAGCAGTGTATACGCCGCCGGTAAATTGTCGTGCGACCCCGCTGACGCGTATATGACGGACCGCGGTATCGAACTGCGGCGATCCACACAACAATATGATCTATATCGCGATCCGTAACGACGTCGCGGAGACGCCTGCACAACGGCTCCTCCGCACCCCGGTCGCACGCGCGATCGACGGAAGCGGCGTCGGCGTAATCGGCATCGTCCGAAACGCCCGGCCGTCGGTCGTATTAATACCTATATAATACGATATTTATTTTACGGTCGCCATTGTCCGCGGTGCCGCTAGAGGAGAATACACGTTGCACAACGACGCCGGCGCGTACGATTCTTTATCGGCCGAGACGCATCGCGGAGGACGGACATTGTTTCATTGTGTCCGCCCGCCGTACACGACGTGTATCCGGTCATTGTGCGTGTCTCAACGTACCTATACGTTAACGTTGTGTGTGTGTGCGTGTGTGTGTGTGTGTGTGTGTGTGTGTGTGTGCGTGTGTGTGTGCGTGTGTGTGTACACGATGAGGGAATAAAAGACCTTTTGCTCCGAACGGTGCGTCATCTCGCCCGCCGTCGCCGACGCCGCGACCTTCGGAACCCCGTAGATACGACCCATAGAAAAAAGATTATACGACCCGAGAGAGATGCTGCAGCCCTTAGACGCCACCGCGGCCGCGCGCCCGTTTGTTTTCTCCGGAACGACCGCGAGATAACTACGATATTAATGACGCGTTTGGCGTCGGTCGTCCGTCGTGGTCGACGCCGTCTCTCTCACCCGTGGCGTGTAATAAACCGTACAACACAATGCAGACGGACGACTTATACCGTGCCGGGCGCACACGAAATTAATTCGATCCTCTCCTTCCCCTGTCCACCGGACACCACGTCCGCGCCATGCTCTCTCTCCGTCATGTTACACACCGATAGGCGTAATTACTTATTGTTATTGATCTCGATCGATCGATCGAACGAGCAGCCGCGTACCGCGGGGTATGCTGTCCGTCGTACCCGCCCGCGCGACGTACGCGCGGCACGCTACACGTTGTATTGTAACAGCCAACAGGTATGTGGTATGCACGTGTGTGTGTGTGTAACAGGTATATACGCGTATAATACACTCCGGGTACAAACGTCGAGCCGCCACCGAGCAGCGCCGGCACATAGTTCCATTCCATTAACCGTAGGTACATAATAGTAATAATATAATAATAATAATATAACACAGTATCCATATTATAAACCTACCTATAGTGTTATTTATTATATATATATATAAATTTTATTATACAGGCGTACGCACGGCGGTTATGTAGCCGTTGTGTGCATTGTACCGGCCACAGCTGCGGCGAGGTAAACAACCGATTGACATACGCGCGGAGGGAACGCCGCGCGCCGAGGGAAAAGAAATTAATTTAGAAAAATAAAAAAATAATATATACGAGGAAAAAAAACGTACGTTTTTCAACGCGGCCCGCGCGCCGTCGGTCGTAATCGAAAAAAGACGAACGGACCTAAAAAATAATCCATCAAAACAAATATCTGTTGTGTAATGCATTGTGCCCGGGGTGTATACGGATTGTGAATAGTATACGACTACTAAACCTACGTCTGAATCGTGTATACCTTATGGTGATGTACACTAACCGACGCGAGATTCTGAATCGCCGAAGACTATAATTTAAGTAAAATGGTAATAATATAACGTGGGTATTTTAGAAATCGAATTCACCACACCGCTTTGTGTGTCTTCCCGTCTCGATTATATTTCTATACGGCGAGAAAATCGCGATTGACGTATTTCGATTTTTGTACTCGAGAAAAATAATTTTAATAATTTAAAAACAAAAAAAAAAAACGTCGAAATACCTACAAAAGTAAACGAGCGCACGCCGTCGGTACAATGGCACGCATATTTTATATTATATAAATACATAAACTCTTACTCTATTTAATGATGTACCTATCTACCGAACGGGTAATGCCTATATTTGCATGCGGGCGAAGAGTTTTGAATACAGCTATTGAAGTCATCACGCATATAATTATTTCAATTGAAAATGTGTTATACAACGTCATAATAAAGAAATTACAGTCGTCTGTAATGAACCTGACGTGAAAAAGGAAAGGATGAAATTTAAAACCTATTATACTAACATTTTAGATGTCTTGGACAAGATAAATACTCAAAACCTATGTAATAACCGAATTTCATAATATCGCAAAAAATTAACTCGCAGAACCGCTAATACGCATTGTGATCCAGACATTGTACACGGATAGAAATTTGATAAATAGATTTATTTAATAACTTCGGAATCACAGTATAATATATCTAAAATCAAAGTCCAAAATTGTTATAGAGATTAATGCTTGAAAATAAACTTTGAACTTTAACTTGAACTCAAAATTGATTGAGAAATTAAATATTAAAAAATTATTTTTTTATTTGCTTCATAGATAAGTGACTATTATTACTTCTATTTTTTAGCGCAATAGGTATATTACCAAATTATTTTAAAATCTTACCTGATGGACAAGAAAACAGTCCGGTCCCAGGAGTTTGAATCTGTAAATAATAAATTAAAAATTATATAATAACAGCTAAATTTATTGAAATTGTTATGTTATAAAAAGATAGACAAGTTTTAACACCGACATATTTTTTTTACTGAGTATTAATTTGCTGCACTGATAAGATTAAGTGCAAAAATTTTATTCCGGTACCGGGAATCGAACCCGAGCCTCCTGGGTGAAAGCCAGGTATCCTAGCCACTAGACCATACCGGATGAATGTTAACGTAAGGAAAAACTATAGTATTTAAACTTCAATTATGACTTAATGTTATTAGAATAAATCATTTTTAAAAGTACCTAATTAAAATGACGTTCTATTCATCAAAACGTGTATACGATATATTTATAATTTATTTGATAATTATTTTACTATGCAGGACGCACATAAATAATATATTCTTTAGAAATATCTAAGATGTTGCAATCGATACCAAAGTAGGTAATAAGTTATAGGTTTTTTTATATAGGTACTCAGTTAGATACATATTAAATAGGTAATATGCATCTGATCTACCTAATCTATATGTCTATATGTAGTAGCTATCTACTTAAAAAATGTAATTTACATATCTTTGTTGATGTATGTCATAACTACAATATTGTTAAGAAAGTCGGACATCTTTCGCACTATGGGTACCATAGGCGGAGATTGGGGGGTGCTTGGGGGTGCTTAGCCCCCCAAAAAGATCGAAAGCCCCCCCAAAATTATTGAACATTTTTCAGTCACGTGGACGGCCGAACTTAGGACTTATTTTACAACAATTGCCAAAATCTTGGAACTTTACAAGCTAATATTTTTTCCCCGAAATGTTGTCAACCTAATTCAATATAATAATTATTAAAACATAATATTGTAGCATTTTTAGCACCTACTCGAATGAGATTGAAAATGAATCTGATAAAGATGTAAATGAAGCAATTGGAAAATATTTTAATAGTTGATAATTTAATGTTTCAATTTATAGATTATAGATACTTGTTGAGAATTTGAAGTTAATTTGTACTTATTCATTATTATTTTTTCAGGAATTTTAACCAATATGAGAAAAGGACAATTCATTGTATATTTGTTTCTTTTACATAAATTTGTATCAATAATTAATATTTTAACAAACAAATTGCAAGAAAAATCTTCGACCCTGGGAAATTCTGAAATTATTATTAAATCTGTAATCAAATCCTTAGAGGATTATAAAACCATTGCATGTTTTGCTGAAATTTGGTTGGATATAAATAAATTTGCAACAGTCAATAATATATCTATTGAAAATCCATGCCAAGGTATACCTAATTAACTGATTACTAAACTATGTTATTTTTAAAAATAATTGCTGTATTAATTATATTTAATTTAAAATTTAGGAAATAAAAAAAAAAGGAAACAACCAAATGATCTTAAAAATTTCATTATCACTGCTCATTAATAAATGCTTTAAAAGAGCATATTATGTAGTTAGTTATGCGTATTTACTATTTAGTAGCTTTCCTTTTTAGTAGGTAATGTAGCAGTTAATGTATATTGAAGGTAATATTGATATTAGTAAGGGGGTGTGGGGGCAAAGCTCCCGCGGCTTATTTTGCAAAGAAAGATTTAAGCCCCCCCTAAAATTCAATCAAATCTCCGCCTATGATGGGTACCTATTCTTTGTTATTGGTATATTTTTATATCTACCTACGATAGGTATAACTTATGTCTATGTTTACTACCTATAAAACAATTTATAAGTTTCTAATTTTGAAATAAAATATCGATACTTCTATACATAATATCTATAACCTAAAACAATCTTTTTTCTTACACAATCATGAGAGTAAAAGAATAGGTTCATTTGATACCTAGGTACCTACCAGCTAAAATATGGATAGGCGTGCCTAAAAAGGTATAATATAAAACGGAAATTATTAGGTGAGAAGTTTGGATTTTCGATTCAACCATATATATATCAGTAGGCTCCTATACTCGGGTAGTTAATAACGATGGGAGGTGAGTACCTATGATAAGTACCTACCTATATTTAATTGACTTAATTGGATAATATAGACTTGAAACTTTTAAATCTTTGCGTGTGTTAGTTTCTTTATGGGTACTTACCTACCTCACCACACCCATATGTGGTACAGGATCAGAGAAACATTAATTTTCACTAGACTCTAATAAGAATAAAACAGATAATCAACTTGACGATGTTACCTATATTGTCCCGAGGGTAGAGGCTACGGTTCTTAATTACAAATTTAATAGCCATAAATCGTTCGAGTAATAAAACGTTTTTAATGCAATCAATCTTCGGTATCGATAGTGGTTGATCGAGTGTTGTATTTTTGACATCATCTTCTATGATTGATCACAAAGGGAATCTAAGGAGAGATTTATATCTCGTTAGTAATGAACGTAATCGATTTTTGAAAAAGTTATTATGTTATTAGTTATCAATAATAAAAATATGTAATTAATTGTTATCGCGTGATAAAATTACTGACAGTACCTATCTGAGTAAAATAACTCAATAGTCGATGAGTACTTATAACGCATATAAATAGTTCAATATTTTAATATTGTAATACTAAAAATAATTTAAAGATGCATATAAGTATTACCTAGTCCTACGTAGTTTATAGTTGGAATGTATCCAGTACAAATAAGTAGGTAGTGGGCATACCTAATATATACCTATAGTATAATATTATAAATGTATTATATAGATCTTTGTATAATATCACAGTACTACACCTACGTCTTTATTGATTACTTATTTTTTTCGATTTTGACACAATGTTCATTATTGTATTTGTACTTAGGTAGGTATACATAATTTTATATGCAGCTCATCACTATCCATGCAACTCGTGGGAGATGCATAAATACGACATCGAGCAACATAGAAATATCCACGTGTAATATAAAATATAAATCACCGACTCGTCTTATTTTCAATTCGACCATGCTATTTCCACGGATTGTTACCACGATCAGTAACGCCTTAATGTTGTAGGTAGTTGACATATTTTCATTTGACCAATTTACATTACTCGAAGGTCAAAATCGAAAATACATTGTTATTTCTGAAATACATCTCAGTAAATTATATATCTATTACCTACATGGCAATGTGGCGTTTGTATGTTTTACGAAGTTATCCAATAGTCTTCAAAATTATATCGTTAATAAAGTAGGTTAATCACTGTGTTCTCTGCGGTACCGAGGATGTTTTATGAAAATTTAATTCTCCATAACCGACCGTTTTATGACCATATGATATTGATGGTGGCCTAAATATATTAATATGATCAATGGAAATAATATACATAAATAGAGTAGGTAGGTATGTAATGCAGGTATATATATATATATAAGTATGCATATCACCTGTATACATTAAACGTATTAATACACGACGTGCTGTGGCCTGTAACTAATACGAAATGTTGTTTAAATAGCTACATGGTTTTAATTGATTGTAACCGCTCTAGAAATGATTTACACAAATGCATTTTTTCATCCAAAAAAAAAAAAATAAATAAATAAATAAATAGGTAAAAAGAAAAGATAAAGAATGTGATTGCAAAATTAAAAACCTACATGGTTAAGTGAACCAATGTACTTACTAGTGTAATACCATCATATTATTATACACAAGTAAAGTTTATATTTATAACTACGTTGGTTTATAGTATATACACATAAAAAAATATTGCTCTGGTATCTTAACTGTATACCAATAAAAAATACGGTAGATTGCAATAATTAAAAATTGTTTAATTATTTTGTCTAGAAAAGCCATGTTTGCATAGTCAAATTTTAGTGAAAAAGTTAAAAGCCAATAATAATATGTTTCTACCATCTACCTATCTATGTGTTTTTTACCTTAAATAACTGATAATAGGTACCTATACCATTCTATCAATAATGTGAGTCGGTACAAAATCGAAATTTATTTTAATAATTTAATATGAAAGATTGTATTTTGATTTGAAATCCATTACATACGTAATGAAACGTAAATAAAAGCCTTGAGCTAATTTGATTTCAACAAAAAAAAAAAATAATAATAATAATAACGTTTTATTTACAGCTGCAGCAAGTAGATATTATACCTACCTACAAACAATTATGTTCATGTCAGTTGTAAAAAAATATGTACCGTATACATTTATTTGTGTTTTTTTTAATTGTAAGAAATCGTAGATCTATTAAATTTGTCTGCTTTATATATATATATATATAAAATCATTAAGGTCATTAGAAACTCGGAAATTCACGCGCCAAATACGGTGCTGCGGAAACATACAATTATTATACGTATATTCCAAGCGCAAACACAACGAAGAACAATAAATTAAACTCAGTTATTATTAAATAAAATAATCATAAAAACGTTTTATCTAATAAAAATAGTGTTATATTAAATCCATAATCCATCTGTGGGGTAGAAGATAAGCATGAATTTGTTTATTGAATACCACATTTTTAAGCACTAAACATGTAATAGAAATATAATTGACACTAACATATTTTGAAATTTATAATATATCCAAAATCGAAACTTTTTCTCTATGATATTTGTCATTATTTATTTGATTTAATTTGAAATAAATGAATAGGTACTATAATAGGTCTCGTTAAGAAATCTCGTATAAAGAGCCATGAAAGAAATACTTCAAAGTTAAACGTAGATAATATTATTTAAATTAACCTTTTAATAAATATATCAATATCTATATCAGTTTAAAATATTTTCAACCGATAGATTAAAATAAGATTAATTTAGTTTAAAGAATATAACTTATTACTATTTGAAGGATAACTATTTGAAGGACGTATTTACTAATGAACTAGAATAAATTAAACATACATGTATAATACTCACGATTTAATTTGAATGAATTTAAGTAATTTAACATTTGATAATGCATTTTAATTTTAAACTAAGATATTACATTTTATTAATTCTCAGTATAGAAATTATACTGTGAAATAAATAAAATTGTTTAATTTTTTAATATTTGAAAAAAATTACAATTGTTTAAAAAACCAAAAATACGACAAAATTATCAAAACAACTGCATTACATTCGCTGACCTGGTCAAGGAGTCAAGGACAATGAGGTTCGCATGCAAGAAAAATACCATTGTACAAATATGTTGCAAAATTAATTATGGGAGTCTAAATCTTTAATACAATAATTCATTGTCAAGTCTCAATTGTCTATATGGCTGTGAGATTTATTAGATTTTTAGTCATAACGATACATTGATAGTTAATATCAATACGAGTATGTCGTATAAAAAAATTGAAAATTATGATATAATATGTGTTTTAATGTAACCATGTGTATGTTGTTTATATTGTTCAATATCAATCTGTCAACTTAGATTAATTTTAATAAGTTTAATCGAAAAATTCAATGAATAAAACTGTATCGACATAATGATATTATTAAATATAATAGTATGAATACAACTCTGTAGTTTTCAAATTAATTATTATTATATATTTTTTTAATCAAAAATCTACTGTAACAATCAAGTCCAAGATCAATATAACAAATACGATTAAATTTATATATAAGAGTACAATAGGATAGATAATGAATAATAATATTTTGTCGATAGGATTTTCAAATACTGCACAATAGTGTTCAATCTTGATAAACCAATTTATGATGATATTCATTGCAAAATATTTTAAAATTATATTTCAGATAAAAGTCACGTTGGTAATCTTATTGCAGTTAGAGAAAGTTATCATAGATGATAGATGTATGTAAAACATGTGTCTATATTACTAGTACTACTTTATCTCGGATATAACCATATTTGCAATAGTGAACTCACATGTCCATTACGTTTACGATTAACATACTTTTTCCAAATAATATCATGTTGCTTTTTAACATGGTTCAAACGCTGTTCATAATATTATTCATGTTAAAAACAAATAATTACATTATCTAATACCCAAGATATAGGAACGGAATATTACGTTCTTATAAGACGTGTTTTAAATCATATCGCAATATTGTCGTTTCATATATAATATTTTTGTAGGGTGTGGAATACAAACTTTTTATTGATAACTAAACAGGTACGTTTATATTAATTTATCATCGACGTAGGTAAGATGAATAAATTTCATTCTGGGAGTAGTCCGGGTCGTTATAAACTTATATGCCATATTGCCATGTAGGATCAGTAATTAAAAAGATTAATCGGTCCAATAAGCATTACGTAACTTTGCAAATGTGGCAGGTAGAAAAAGAAGGAAAAAATCGTACGTACAACTCACTGTAGTCGCGCGTACATCGTCTATCGATTATGCAGATGACTAGAGGGCACGTATATAATATTGTTAGAGCATACAACAGTTAATTCCGTTGAGAAACATTGAAGGTGTTCTCATAGACATTATTCTGTCGTGATGTAGCCGTGCCACTTTCACGGTAGGTACCTACTGAAACTGATTAATAGTACGGAAATGTGCGTGTGCTCGCACAACTATCCCGTATGGATATAATATATTGTTACCTCGGTGATAACGCAGGTACATACGGGCGAAATATTGATATATATTTTTATTAGGTTAAGGTTTGTTTAAAATAATTTGAGGTAAAGGTTCTTAAAATTACAACGAAATCAGGGCGTACAATGTACATGGTTTTGGACACGATTTATTTACAAGGTTAACAGAGACAAAGTGTCCAGTGATCGAAAATATACATTACACGCTATACAATATCGAAACCTTTTTAGTTAATAAAGAAGAAACTCTATTACGACACTTCCTGAATTAGTGCATTGATAAAATTATAATTATAATTTTCAAAGTTTTCATTACATTATGTATGTTCAATTCTGCAGTCAAACCTATTTAAAAGTTAAATGCAGTTGCATCGAAACGAAATACGAAATTTTAAATTTTAATTTTTTTTTAAAGAGAAATAATTATGTATTTCATAAATAATATAAATACAGTTCTGTTTTTTAATTAATAATTAAATCAATACTAAATAAAGTTGTATTAAAAAAAAAAAAAAATTCTTAGCGTCTAACTAGGCTTTTATAGTCAATGATTTTTTTCGACTATAAGAAAAACTACGAGAAAATGTTCAATATTAATATTTCAACCCCTATTTGTTTGATTTTAAATTAAACCAGTAAAATATTTGTCAGAGGTCTTTTGTTGTTAAAAAAAAAAAAGTATTTTCCCATAGAAAAATTAAAAACACTGCTTTTATCGATAATAAAGTTAAAGGTATACTTATTTGTGTTCAAAATCGAAAAATTATGTATCTATAAGTACCTATGCAATTATTTTAGTTAAATTTAAAAAAATTAACCGATGTTTTTTAAACAATAATTTTAAGTATCGACTTTACTAATATTAAAAACAATTATATTATTTAACAAATATATAAAGTTGAAAACGAAATGTTTTTTTAAATTAAAATAATCAGTAAGTAAATATAGTATATTTGTAAATTGAAAATGTATTGGGTAAAAATTATTAACATTTAAATTAGTCAATTTGATTCATCTGTTTAATATCAAAAAGTACAAGTATTACATTTTACGTGAAGTAATATTTATTTTATGAGATAAGCTCGTTAGTTACCATTTGGTACCCTAAACACTTTCCTACTTGAGTATTTTGATTCTTTACATTCTCGGTCGTATAATAATAATAAAATTTAAGAATAAAAGAGTATAAAAAGTGTTACATCATTACGCTTAATTTGAAGTGAACGTCTTAACGTAACCACGAATCGCAGTCTGTACTGCAGATTATTATTATATTATATTATTGAATAGACGGAATAATGAAATTGTCAACGGAATATTATTATTACATCCTTAGGTAACTGGAACAATAAGCCATTGACGTAATAATACGAATTTGTCTCCAGACGATAGGTATAATGTGCTTATTATGATAATTGATTTATAATGAGTATAGATAGTTAATGTACCTGAGACAACACGTATGGAAGAGTGACGACCAGTAAAATGGCCGCATATATTTTTATCCTCATGCCAGCTGGATGAATCTGTAAAAAAAAAATAATAATAATGGTCAGCAATTTTTTTTTTTTATGAACCATGATCAATACCATTAGCAAACATCCTTCTTTGGGTTTTATGACCGTAGAGGTGAAGTAACAATACTTCAAATATAACTATAGTACGATACGATTATTTACGAGCTCATTTACTGATTTTCAGTAATCAGCCACACACCGTCCAGTGTTATAAGATACGACGATTACACAATAATATCAACCAGTAGATAATAATTTACTTATTTCGAAATTTTAATATATTTTTCCCGAAACAGTAATATATTTTTTAAACAGTGCCAGAACTAATGTTCTGCATGGTCCATGTATTTTCATTTTTCATTCGATAAGTTTACACACTATTCAATGTAATATTAATATCCGTACTCAGTAAATGATGTTATTACATACAATGTCGTGTAAAATTAATAACTAATTATTGTGAATTATCTCAAAACAAAATTATCGGCTGATAAATTTCCTTACGTTTTTTTTTTTACTCAACGCTCTATTACACTATACAAATTATTAATAATTTAACTTAAGTCAAATGTAAACAGACATAATTTACACGCATAGATATTTAATATTAATTATTCAACGATAACTCTAGGGTAATTTTAATTACCACGATACAAATAACGTTCGGAACATTACTTACGATTTGGGTCAAATATTAAAGTATGATAAATCATCTAAACAGTATAAGAACACATCTATCAAAAGTAGGTATATAGTACCATAATAACTCAAACCTTTTAAAACCTTCGCTATCTAACCTATTTTCGTTACTTCGGCCTAGCCCACAGATGAATAATGCTGTGCGAACCTCGTATTTAAAGGTTACTAGGGTGTGACATTTTACTCGTCTACTGAACAATATTGGCCAATACTGCGTCTAGCATTACGGAATAAGCAATGATATTATCTACACAATGTCAGGTGTAAATAGTGGACAGAACGGTGCACCTTGTATAATTCGACGTGGGAGTCGATGTTGTTATTATACGAACAGGCAGGTTTCGTGTAACGCTCAAATAAATGTGCGTAAATGGTCGTGTTAATTGTTCCAATGGATTTCCAAAATTTTCGGCGTAATACGTGATTTGCGTGATTGTTATGTAAAAATAATCTGAAACATTTCAACGGATTCTGCGAGCGAAATTCTAGTTTCATAGTGAATTGAACCGTTCACCAAAATATCGGCGGGGAAGGAAAAACACGGTAGAAGTGAATCAATTGATTATCGACACATATAAATGCATGCGTTATTATCAAAATTAATAAAATATTTGTAAACCATTTTACTGACCCGTGAAAAAAAACCAAGTACACATTCCTATTCCTTGTACTTTCCTTGGGACACATAAGTGCCGTAGAACGAGATAAATTGCAAAACTACCCCGCAGTGGAAAATACTAACAAGAAATTTCGTAAGACGTAATATAATTTATCATTAATATAGAATAAAACGGCAATTATAAATGTAATTACAAAAACTTATTGAACGTGCAAAAAATACTTTTATATAATAATCAAACGTCGGCTAAATCATGTATTCCAATCACTAAACGTACCTACCACGATTTGTTTGACATATTATATGGTTGATTTCTTATAAATATTACTGCTTTATTCGTACCGCCCAAGTCTAACAACCCGGAAGTATTAGAAAAATAATTATTTACGATTTCAATTGAAATACAAATTATTTTCAATATGCTTAACCACCAACAATTATTTATGTTGTCAACAAAATAACAACTATGACGAAAAGTTGACCACAGGTCTATAAATAATAAGCATTTAACTTACCATTAAATCTTCCATAGGAGTTTACAGGTAAAAAAATGTACGTATTTATTTCAAGCAGTCATTTAAATAATAATATTAACATAACAACCGTATTTACTGTGCTGACTATTTTTTCTGATTTTTCGTGCTGTACCTAAATACATTTTAAATACTTTTTAATTAGAATTAGATGTTATATAAAGGTTGAGGTTAGAAAATTATAAATAGCCTGGCTTTAGAAACATTTTATAGTAAGTAAATACATAGGTGTAAAATTAATTCAAATTAAAAAAAAAAAAAAAACAATTATTAATTATAAATGTATGCAAACAAAATTAATAGAACTAAAAGATAAAGTACATTACGTTGTTCAAAAGTTTTTGGTTGTTAAATGATATTTTTATTATTTCATTAGTTATGTTTGCATTTAATTAGAATACATTTTTAAACGTATATCTGAAGTTTGTAAAAGCCTTTCATTTCGTAAGGGTCCAGACTCCAGGGTCTTCCACAGATGATAAATGGTTTTTTAAAACACTATAATTTACATAATTCTGACGAAAAAATAAGAGTAAATGCAACATTATAACATATGATATATTCAGAATTATACATGATTAATTATTTATTTTTTTATAATTACAACTGTCAAATTACGTTTATTTTGATTATACATTTGCAAGATCGAATAACTACGTTAATACCTACAAAATTTCTTACCTATTAAGAATTATACTAAAATTTGGTACTTTTTCACGGTCCACTAGTCCAAATTTTTGTCGGAAAAAATGATTCGATAAAAAAATTTAACTGAAACGCGATATTCTACATTTAAACGATCATGATTACTACTAATGTCTAAATGTCAGTCATTTGAATGTCTGACACTGTATAATATAAATATTATAAAAATGTTAAAATTACAGATCCCGCCGTAAATTTGGGTTTTCTAAACTAAAATAATTTAAAGTTGCCATCATAAAAAAACAATCTGTTATTAGTGGTGAACTCTGTATATAGAATACATCTAGGGTGATTTATGATTACAAAATCCATATGTCCTGATTTTGACGGTCTTAAAAGAATATGATGCGTATCAGCAAATGATGATGATAGTGGTAAGTATTTGAAGTATGATTTTATGCCATGTCTATAGACACATATCGGTTAAATGTGATGGCTGATGAGTTTTGACGTACCTATGTATACTAGTGCACTACGTTCACAAAATTATTTCATTTTTTCAAAGATTTTTTACGTTGAACGCATAAAAAAAATTATTCGTAACCAACTGAATAAAATATTATACATTTTTTTTTTCATTTTTAGTGCACATTTCGAGAATTATTAATGTATCAAGCGCAAAAAACAATAGCTTGAACTGATTTACTCGATACCGGTGAGAATTTTTGTGGATGTAGAAGAATAAAAGAATGTTATCAAGGTTCAATTCATTAAAAGTAGTTATTCGTTAAAAGTTTGAGAAGGTCACCGACGAAGCCTATGTCAAGTAAACTATGTCAAATTATTATCTTTATATACTTCACGGTGTGAGATTCTAAAATGCATACAATCTACATTCAGCGAATAAGAACTCAAGTAAAAAGAGCTTACGGTTATTATTTATAATACGTACGACTCGCGTTTGGTGAGCGCGACGTCTTTTTAACTTCGTTGTACGACTCTTTAAAATTTCCCCTTGAATTCCTTGAACAAATTTGATAAAAATTGTCTAATTTCAAAATGGGTAATTCTGATTTATTTGGATTTAATTCACTCGGGTATTCCACGAGTATTTGAGTGTGATCGTCGACTTAAGTCGAAGTTTGTACTGACCTAAATCTAAGGCTTAATCGCTTATTTTTTTTATGAATATTAAATAAATATTAATGACCATGTACAACATTACAACGTTGTAAACGTATTTAACAGGTATATAATACACCATACGCGTTCTCGTTGAGTTAAAATGATACCTAATTAACGAGATTGTGAAACACAAAATTAGCTGGAAATTAACTGTAAAACTTAAATAAAATATACCTACACCGAAATCAGTCAGTAGGTACTCTATTAAGTATTTCACGTTCGATGTTGAGCTAGGGCGTATAAAAGTAAGCGTACTACTACGTCGTATTTTACACGGGTGTTGACGAATACACAACTCATAGGTATGTACAATTATTAACATCGTATTTTATTATTATTATTATTTTTTTTTTTTTAGAACAACGCGTGTAAATAAAAATGAGTCCAACGAGTTCATAAAATAAACGACATTTTAGAAAAAATAAAAAAAAACAAAACCGAGACATTATCACGACGATCGGTGCTGCGTGTAAACCACAGCAGATGTAACGAAAATTATATAGTAATTACGTCGGAAAATTGTCGCCGCCGTCGAGTGGAAAAAAAAAAAATAAAATAATAATCATAAAATATATAGGACCGTCCAATCGCCGACGGCAGCGGCAGAGTATACGACAATTGATCGGGGCGCTCATATTATTATACTTCACGTCGAACTGTCGGCACATAGGCGGTCGGAGAGGAGAGGAGCGTTTGTGTTCACTTGTCCGGTAATAAAATGCACAGCGTCGTCGTCGTCGTCGTCGTGGTCACATGAAAGATGGGCGAAAGAATGTAGGACGAACAACGGTGCTGCCCGGTGCTCCGCGCGACTTAATAACAACATTCCAAAACCGGGTTGGGTATTTTTTAAACACATGGAAATTAAGTGCTTTCGTACACGGAAACGAGATTTTTCGTCCGACCCGACGTCGTCTATTTATATTATAATTTACGGTTTTTTTTTTTTTTACCCACCGCGTCCGGCAGACCGATCGAAAAAATTGTCATAGGTCCGCTGCTGCGTCGGTCGTCGTGCCCGTAACTTGTTCGTATATTAATATAGTATACACGTAAATATATATATGCGCACGTGCGCATAATTAATATACTACGGATACTGTCGTCATGTGCTCGGTTCCTTTGGAACGAAAAACGTGTAAAAAAAAAAAAAAATCGAGAACACGCCGTCGATATAAGTCGCACGCACTGCACACGTACAGGGTGGCCCACGGAGATGTACTCTATATACTATATACCTTGTATATAGCGCCGATTTGAATTTTTTTCATATAAAATTTGAAAAAATATGCGAATAACGTCACGCACATCTATGAAAAAGTTTTTTTTTTTTATTTGTCTACTTTGGATCTATTTGATTTTCTTGAACGATAACTTTTATTTATGACATAATTTTACGAGAGATACCAGTTTCTGGGGGCATTTCGATATTTAAATTTTGTTATATTGGACCGATAGCTTAGACAATAGCATTCGAAGTTCGGAAAAGTGGAATGGAACGGATACCTCACAAAAACGTCACTTTACTCCGTCACTGTTGACTTAAACGATAATATATCTATATATTTTAGAGTTCACTGTTTAAGAGAAGTAAAAAAAAACTTTAAGATCGTGAAAAAAAAACGTGAAAACAATTCACGTCAATACGACGCATCGTACAGGGTTCAACCGCATCGCGTACCATAGTGCGACACCCTGTATACACATAAAGGCACTCGAATCAAGCGCGTGTACGTAGAAATGTGGT
This sequence comes from Therioaphis trifolii, assembly GCA_027580255.1. NCBI lineage: Eukaryota > Metazoa > Arthropoda > Insecta > Hemiptera > Aphididae > Therioaphis > Therioaphis trifolii. Next base: position 121,411,414 of record CM050404.1, read on the forward strand.
TTTAAAAGAGAAAGGTTTTATTATTATTTTATCCGCGGTATCATATCTGAACGCGCGTGTACTCGAGCTGGTATTATATTATACTCGGCGGCGTTTATAAAATCACGTGCTAACGAGCCGCATCGCGCGAACGTACGTATACCTCCACTCGGGTACGCGGCGAAACGATCTTGTGAAAAACGAAAGGAAATATGAGGCATATTACGGGGGGTCGGTATATTGTCATTGACACAATAACGTGACTAGTTTTAACGCACTTGAACTTCAATCCGCGAAAACGCGAGCGCTCGCTCACCGCTTTATGATATTACACAAATATACCTAATACTTATATATTATTATTATACCGTGGGTACACGGTATCGAGTCGCACTCGCAGACATCACAGCTCGCGATTATACTCGAGTCACTGTACACATTATTATACACAGGCGTAGATGACGCAACCGTCGTATTTTAATGGTTTACCCTTGTAAATGTCACAATCTCGACGTCGTTCGATAGGTTATTTCTGTAGTGATCGGCGTCGGCGTCGTCGGCGTCGTCGTCGTCGTTGTTGTTGTTGTTGTGAGTACATCACGCGCATCGTTCACGATGCATAATACACACAAAAGGCATCCATTCGAATGTTTTATACCCGTCGAGTTGGTATAATGATAATGTGCACGTGACATTATGATGATAACATCGTTTATACCCGGGTAGGTTTTTTTTATTGTATACAGAAATAGTGTACGGAAAACGATTAACGCCGACACAGACAAAAAAAAAAAAAACTGAATACCTGGCGCTCCGCCGTCGTCGCCGCTGTCTCGGGTGCTTTATTCCTACGCCACGAGTATAAAAAACGTAATAACTGTCGATCATCGAATTTTCCGTCGTTCGGATCGTCTTCGATGGCAAACGGTGACTAGCTGTTTACGATTTTATTGCCAGATACCTATGCCCTAGGGGTTTTTTTATTCGTTAGAAATTACAATACGAAACGAAATAATTTATCGAAATCTTTTGCAGGAAAAAGTAATACCGATCGTGCAACGGTAAAATTTAAAATTCAGCATTACCACAGTAACCGAATGATTTTTTTTTTTTTTTACTTTTTAAACGAGATAATGTTCTTTGGCAGGTACCTCTATAATACGTGTTGAAACCAGTTTTTCGCATTCATCATTCTAGATTCGACCAAACTATTTTTGATAAACATAACATTATAGATTGCTTTAGATACAACATTTTAGAAAAATACGTAAAGTTTTCCAACGCTAGTCGATGAATTAAAACAGGTTTCAAAAATAAAATCTCGTATCTTGTTAGGTACAACAACTCCATAACGAGTTTTTTGGAATTCCAATTTTCCGTTCTGTATCAGATATACAATATATTTCTATCTTATGATAAATTTAGTGTTTACCGTTATAAGTAAAAAAAAAAAAAAAAAAAAAAAAAAAAAAAAAAAAAAAAAAAAAATGAATAACTATACAATGTTTAAGACTATTAGTGACCATTAGAATAAAGCCTAAATTGTTAATTGAATAAAAATCGGTAAAAAATAAAATTATCAAAACGAGCATGAAATAAATAGCTCAATTTAACTAATTTGGA